>JACJUY010000376.1:212321-231832 GCA_014220935.1 Platorchestia sp. MABIK
TAATAATAAGCTTAGTATGTTAAACAAAATTTAGATGTTATCTTCAGAGTTGACCTAACTTGGTAAATAAATTTTTAATTACCTACGACAGTGAATCATAATTTATTGAAAAATTGTTCCCACAAAAATTGTATGTCTTTTATTTTTATGATTTTTTTAAATGGAATATCCCCTATTCACACATTCTGGACTTGTATGCAAATCACCCTCTGTCAAAATAAGGGTTGATTCATTTTCAAATTTATTTCATCAAAAGCCGTAAATGATCACCCGACAATGCTTTTAGATGAAAGTTTATTAACTGTCAGCGAGTGCTGTGTAATGTAGGAATTCGAAGATGAATTTGATTACCTTGGAACGTGCTTAAATTATGAAAAGAGAACACAGTGTCTGAGAGCAGGTTTGAAGTTGAGTTACTTCAATCTGTGAGTGTAGAAGTTAGCTCAAGTGAGATGTGCCCGACTAAGAGCCTTCTCGTGATGCAGGAGTTGAAGTCACACTCTACATCACTTAACTGCCTCTGTATCTCCTATGAAATGTGTCAGTCAACGAAATCAGTGTCGGTGGTCTGTGTGCTGTGCTTTGACATAGACTAGCAGGGCTTCATCTCTTATTTCAAATTTGGTGTGTGTGGAGTGTGTGTCGAGTTGGACTTTCCTGTGTTATTATTATCAATACGGGAAAGCCCACTTCAGATACGGGAAAGCCCCTAAAATACCCTAATTTAGGGTAATCAGGGGTTGTCCAGGGTAGAGTTTAGGGTAAATTAAAATTATATGGTTTTTAGGGTAATTCGGCTTCTGTCGGGATAGAACAGCAAAATTGTAGGGTTATTGTCTGTTTTCACTACCAATATCAAGTTTACTCTCAAGTGCCACATACACCTTGTGTAAGGTACATTGCAGAAGTACGCTACCGGAGCATTTGTGAAATTGTGTAATAAGAGTCATATTTGGAACAAACGCAAAACTTGCCCGAACTCGCTATTAATTTAGTCTTTATTACACACTACGATAAGGCGCAAATTGCTGTGCACATCGCTGCAGATCTCTCTTCAGTATAATGTTGCCAGATTTTCTGCATAAATAATACCTTGGTTAATTAAAAGTAATGACAATAATTAAAGTGATAGGCAACTTGATACAATGTTTGGAATTTTATATTTTCTAGCCTTACACAACTAACTCGTAAATGTATCAAGATTTACACTCAGATATAGGTCATTGCCGTTTACTGGAATTGAACAGCTTCATAATGTGTACAGAACGACACTGCCCGAGCCGAGGGTAGGTAGTTTTGTTTCAGTCGAGTGCAGTTAACTATGTCAGGTGCTGTCACGTGCAGTACTGCATCGTGACAAAATATTTGGTTACTTGAGTCTCAATAAAATTGCTACTATTGAATAGATTCTGTGTCCGATGAAGCTGCTACACCACCTATGAAGAAATGCAAAATTTTATCGTAGGTTAAGCCCTACACACAAAAATGGGAGGAATGATGGAGAAACGAACAACTGTTTCGAGGCTGGTTAGAAAAGTCTCAGTCTTCTACCTCAACTAACGGTGTGGCATACTGTGCTATTTGCTCAACTACCATTACGTTTGGTAAATCTGAGATTATTCTTCATGCTAACAGTCAACACCATAAAAAATCTCTCAGTGCAGAGAATAAAAACACAAACTAAACCTTTGTTCATTTTATCACGCGATCTAATTGACAAGTCAGGTATAAAAATTGAATGCGGATATGTACACATCTTTCTGAGCATAATTAGCCTATTTCGTTAAGTGACTCATTCCTAAAACCACTGAAACAAATGTTTCTTTAAGAAAGTAAGCTTAGGGAAACAAAGAGCTTCAAACATTATTAAACAATTTTTCGGTAGACATCTACTAAGTGATCTTGTCGTTGTCCTTAATGGACGTTTATTTTCTGTTATAATTGATGAAACATCTGACCACAGTAAAGCAAAACAGCTCGGAGTCATGGTGCAGTACTGGAGTGAGAGTCCAATGAAGAGCTCCTTTGCTGATCTTATTGAAAAACAGGATAGCACAGCCAATGGATTGTTTACTTGTGTACTTGATTGTTTACACTTGAAAAATATTTCAGTGATAAAAATATTGAATTGAGCGACATTGTAGGGTTCTGTTCTGACACGACTAACGTTATGATGGGACCCAAACATTCTGTAGCTTCTTTGTTGAAAAAAAGAATTTTCGACTTCCTAGATGAAATGTTGTCTTTGTGGAAATACAGATATTGGGAGTTAATAAAAAAGCTTGTAAGATAGAAATCGAGGTTCTTCTTCCATTATTCTTGGCACTAGGGCTTACTAACGTAGGACTCCGATTCTTGGAGGAGCTACAAGTATTCAACTGTAGGCTTTTGACTTTTTTGACAAGTAGGCTTTTGTTGAAAAAGAATCTGGCCATGGGCCGAGATTCTTAATTGTTACGAGGCTCTCATTTGTAATTAAATGGGGCTAACTTTGAGCCTTGAGTAACTTCTGCTTCGCCTTACTTAACGTAAATTATCTCTATGCTCAGTTAAATTCGCACCAATTGAGTATACTGAAAGCGAAAATTTTGGGGCATAATTCTTCATTTAGTGCATTACATTCTTTGCCAAGTTCTTTGCATTTGCTCCTAGAATTAGGGTGTATATGAACTTGTTTTACATATAAATTCCTCTAATTTGTTTGCTTAGAAATTGTGAACCTGTATTTGTGTTGTGTTCCATAAATAAATATTTCGAGTATTACATTGAATTTCTTTTCCTCTTACCATACCTTTGCTTCTCTCTGCTAGTCAAGTCGACGCTCATCGAGTAGAGCTTCAAATCAAACAAAGAAGATAAACTACAGTGAAAGCATGATAAAATGGTGCACGTGACTCAAATGACTCCTCAGAGTCAGAGAATATAATTTTCTAATATCCACATTAGCCCTCATGTTGTGTCATTTCAACACATATAAACATGGAAACATTGAATATTTTCATACAATACCAGCAATGGGCTTATTTATTATTTTAGGGTAATTTATGCATTTTAGGGTAATTTTGAGCAAAGTTTTAGGGTAGAGACTCACTTTTACAATCGTAAAACACTTTTACACTCGTGTAAGCCTTGATTATGAGCTGTAGCCAGAGATTAAGGCAGAAGTAGTCAGAGAGTCACCGCCACGGTATGGTCACCGCCTAGTCTGCGGCGTGTGCCAGCACAGCGATGTTGGGGCGGTGCCCCGCTCGTGTACCGTTCATTTTAGATCTCAGCACATGCTGCACATCACTCCAATATAGAATCATCGTGAGCTGCGTGTCACTACATCTCCACCCCTTCTCGTAAAATATATAGACGCAATCTCTAGAAGCGAACCTCTAGGACCTCAGGAACTTGAACAATCGTGACAACCCGAGAACCCAAAACCGACATGTGTGTGCGTGTATACTTTCTAGTTCAATTTTGGTTACTCTCTCGTCTTTATTGTTCGCTCATAGTTCCTAAACTAACTCAATTTCCTTTCTCTTTCTGCAATTCTCTTTTATGGTGTAGGTTCCGTTCCGTAATAAAACTCTAGTTTAATTGCTCTAATCTGTGCTTTAATTTCATTTTACAGTTATTTCTTAGTCTATTTAACTTGATCTCATAATCAGCGTTCAGAACTGACTAAACCTTCATTCCTCCTCATTAATGTTTCATTTCCCAGAAACTACACAGATCATATACAAGAAGATCCGCAACTTATCACTAAGCCAGTTTTAGCTCTGTCCGCGATGACGTAGTTGTCAATTGGCCAATGACGGAGCCAAGAAAGGGTGACGTGACTTTGTTTACATGTGGTTAGGGCGGCTGTGACTGTTGCGACGTAGCTGCAGAAGTAAAAATGGCGTCTTGCGTACGCTTAAAAAAGTGCTCGATGTTTGATTGAATTAAACCATGTTGAAATGCAACGTTGAAGACTTAAGATACTAGACTTAAGAAACATTCTACCTCTGTATCACCTGTGGTAAATAAATTGTTTAAATTGTTTAAAAGTTGGATAACAAATCTAAAATACCGAAGTGTTTGTGCGGACCATTCTGTCGTTCAGACTTTTAATCCATGTTCTTTTCTCTCCCGTCAGAAACCCAGAAAAATTTTGAAATCTTAGCAGTTCCGCAAAAAGCCCTGCAAGACCAAGGTATGTGATATAAAACTTATAGTTGCATGGTATATCCCAATTTGCCTACTGAATCGAAGCTTCATTAATTAATAATGAGTTTCTTATTACCCATTGTTTGGAAAAACATATTTTGCTTAATTGACCAATAATAGCATG
Source organism: Platorchestia sp. MABIK (assembly GCA_014220935.1). Classification (NCBI taxonomy): domain Eukaryota; kingdom Metazoa; phylum Arthropoda; class Malacostraca; order Amphipoda; family Talitridae; genus Platorchestia; species Platorchestia sp. MABIK. The sequence goes on from JACJUY010000376.1 coordinate 216,643, forward strand.
GAGTAAATGAAGGGTTGAAGAGCTGCAACTTTTATTCTAGATATTGGCCTAGCAAAATATAATATATGTAGCTGAAACTAAAATAGAGAAAACATTAGATAACCCAAAAATTTAATGTACATTAAGATTAGGATATCACATTTTTATGCAAAGTTTAATTACAAATGCAATTCTAGAAGTAATTATTTTGAAAATAAATAAATGCTAATTGAAATGGGTCAAATTTTCCAAATTCTTATTCATTTTTTATTTGCAGTAACTGCTTGTTTCATATTAAATGAACACAATCAAAATACCTCATTAGTAGTTTTTTTGAATAAGTGACTGTTAAACACTTTGAATGTACATCCATTGTCTTTTACCTTAGTTCTTCCAATTTGCTGGCATGTAAATAATTTTCAAATTTCCATGTTTTAAAAATTTAGCTCTATGAAAATAATAAGACTAGTTATAAGATTTTCAAAAATAACTTATGCTTAGCATGTAGAGTTCTCAATATGCTTAGAGATGTGACTCAAAAAAAACCGTGCTGTTTTTTAAAAAAACATGTTTTTTTATAAAAAAAAGGTCAATATTGATTTTAGGCCTTTCACGGAAATTAATAATTCCATTCCGAACAATCACTTAGGGAACCCATTTAAAAACGTTTTACATAAATGACATTCTGCTCGCTGATGCTTAATTTTCGAATTATTCAACTTTGAAGTTATAGGAACATCGTATATAAAAGTGAAGGAACTGACAAGTAAATATGCAGTAATACGGTATTGACGTATCGATGGGTGAGGTTGGGTAGGTTATGTTCGGTTAGTTAAATAAACTTACCTAAAATAACATAAATAAACCTAAAATAGCTTATCTTAACTTACCCAAACCGACGCAATTTTTTCCCGCGCAAAAAGTGGGCGTGTCCCGCCAAGAATGTGGGCGTGACCCAACGATGCGGCGACTAAGCAACCGACCATATAATGTTATTCCTATCTGAACATAATTATTGTTACATCTCGAAAATAACGCATCAGCGAGCAGAATGTTATTCTTGTAAAACCTTTTTAAATGTGTTCCTTTAGTGATTGTTCGGAACAGAATGTTTAATTTCCGTGAAAGGCCTAAAATCAATATTGACCAAAAAAAACCATGGCCAAAAAAACATGAAAATTTTGTTTTTTTCTAGTTAAATATTTTGTTTGAAAATAACTCAGCAAGAAAAAGATCCACATTACATTATTTGTTTTCATGTCAGATTATAAAATAAAACAGCATACTTCTTAATTCATGGTTTTCTATGGTTGTATGAAATTTTTCATTTTCTGTGGTTTCATGTTTTGAAATATCATTTATTTTACAATGCATGTGAATCACCTTCAACTCCCCAAATAGTGTGTTGTAATAATACATCTTTACTTATGGTCTTTGATAGAGATGTGACCAAAAAAACCATGCTGTTTTTTTTAAATGTTATTTTTACAAAAAATCATGACTAAAAAACATGGATATTAATATATTTTATGTGACCAAAAAACCCCAATGCTGCTTTTTTGAAAAAACATTGTTTTTTACAAAAAAATTGTGACTAAAAAACTTGGATATTAATATGTTTTATGTGACCAAAATCCTTGCTTTTTTAGAAAAATGTTTTTTACACAGAAATGGATATTAATGATTTTTTGTAAAAAAGCAGGTTTTTTTAAAAAATAGCATGTTTTTTTTAAATTGCATGGTTTTTTGGTCAGATAAAGTATCTTAATACCCATGGTTTTTAATCATGATTTTGTGGAAAAAATTATAAAAATGCATGGTTTTTTGATCATACAAAATATATTAATATCCATGTTTTTTTACAAAGAAGTCATGACCAAAAAATAGATATCAATGACTTTTTTGTAAAAAATACATGTTGAAAAAACATTGATTTTGTGGTCACATTGAATATATTAATATCCATGTTTTTTAAATATTTCTTGTTAAACAAATGGTCAATAAGCAGTTTACTGCATTCACGGAAATTGAAAATTCCATTCCAAAGAATCACTAGGTACACATTTGAAAAAGTTTTATAAGAATGACATTCTGCTTGCTGATGCGCTATTTTTGAGTGATTCAAGTTTTGAATTTTGGTCTTCCATAGCAGTTGCGTTGCGCGCTGGAGCTGTTAGAGTACGCTTGGGTACTTTGTGATTTATTATTAGCCAACCCCTCGGAGCCTGAACCCCCTTTTAGGATGTTTTAGTTAATAACACAATAATGGTTATCACTCAAAAATATCAGCGGGACTGAGGTAGTGAATACTGAAATCAATATGCAGTTGACATCAGTTTCAATATGGTAGAACATTAGCAAAAGCGTAGGAGTGAATACCGTAGATTCAAGTATTCACTTCCCCAGCCCTGCTAAAATTTTTGGGTGAAAATGTTTATTGTGTTGTTAACTAAAACATCCTCGAAGTGGGTTCAGGATCCGCGGGGTTGGCTAATAATAAATTACAAGTACCCAAACGTATTCTAACAGCTCCAGCTCAAGCGCGCAAGGGACTGGAACTGCTATGGGACACAAAAATTTCAAAGTTAAATAACTCACAAAAAACGCATCAGCGAGCAGAATGTCATTTGTGTAAAACATTTTTAAATGTGTTCCTTTAGTAATTCTTTGGAATGGAATTTTTAATTTCTGTGGGTGCATTAAACTGCATATTGACCAAAAAATGTGATAAAAGCAGCATGGTTTTTGGGTTATATAAAATATATTAATATCCAGGTTTTTTTAGTCATCAATTTTTGTAAAAAAAAACATGTTTTTAAAAAAAACATGTTCTAAAAAAACTGCATGTGTTTTTTTAGGTCACATCAAATATATTGTTTTTTAGTCTTGATTTCTTGTGAAAAAACAGCATGGTTTTTTTGGTCATATAAGATATATTAATATTCATATATATTAGTCATGATTTTTTTGTAAAACCTTTTTTAAAAAAAGCATGGTTTTATGGTCACATAAAATATATTAATATCCATGTTTTTTACACATGATTTTTAAAAATATGATGTTTGATTTTTAAAAAATCATAATTTTTTAAAAATCACAATTTTTGTAAAAAAACATGTAAAATAAAACAGCTTATTTTTTTTTTTCACAAAATATATTAATATCCAGTTTTTTAGTCATGATTTTTAAGTAAAAAATGTTTAAAAAAAAACAGCATGGTTTTTCTTGATCACATAAAATATATTAATATCCATGTTCTGTAGGCATGATTTTTCGTAATAAAACATTATAAGGAAACCCTACAGTAAAAGTGGTGGCAGATAACCCACAATTATTACCAAGAGGAGTCTAAGAAGAACAGCAGGAGCCACAGAACTTATATTGATGGAGTCAAAATTCAGAGCTTATTATCTCTACTATGTCTGAATATTTTGGTCACATAAAAATAAAATCAGACATTATAAAGATAGTAAGCTCTGAATTTATTTTGACTCCGTCAAAATAAGTTCTGTGGCTCTGGCTGTTCCTCTTAGATTCCTTTAGGTAATTGTGGGTTATCTGCCACCACTTTTACTGTATGGTTTCCTTTTGATGTTTTTATTCCAAAAAAATCATGACAAAAACATTGATATTAATATTTTTTTATGTGACCAAAAAAAAAACAGACACATACCTAACAAAATTTGAATGTGTGAAAAAAAAAACACATAAAAAACTTGTTTTTTAAAAAAACTGCCATCAAATAAAATCGTTTTTTTTGCATCACTAATTATGCTATCATGATTTCACTGAATAACTCTGCATGATCCATTTCTAAAAATTGTTTTGCTTTTAAATTTTAGTTATTTTTCTACTGCTCATTGCTTGTATTATATTTGAAAAAACCATCATGCAGGATTCTGTATTTAGGTAGCCTTGTAGAGAAATAATAGTGTCCCTACTCTGACTTTATGGTCAATATTGATTTTAGGCCTTTCACGGAAATTAATAATTTCGTTCCAAAGAATCATTAAAGGAACACATTTAAAAACGTTTTACATGAATGACATTCTGCTTGCTGATGCGTTATTTTCGAGTTATTCAACTTTGAATTTATAACAACGTCGTAAATCGAAGTGAAGGAACAAACCCAAAAATATGCTGTAATACAGTATTAACGTAACAATGGGTGAGGTTAGGGTAGGTTATGGTGGGTTGGTTAAATAAACCAACCTAAAATGAAATAAATCAACCTAAAATAGCTTACCATAACTTGCCCAAACCGACGCTGTTATTTTCGTGCCTAAAAGTGGGCGTGTCCTGCCAGAAAAGTGGTCGTAACCCAACAATGCGGCGACTAAGCAACCGACCATATATTGTTATTCCTATCTGAACGTTATTATTGTTATATCTCAAAAATAATGCATCAGCAAGTAGAATGTCAATCATATAAAACGTTTTCATTGTGTCCCTTCAGTGATTCTTTGTAACGGAATTATTAATTTCCGTGAAAGGCCTAAAATCAATATTGACCGACTATATTTAGCAGTAAAATGAATGATTAGGTTTTGAGTATGCCAGCTTCCTATCCTAAATTTGGTCACTTTCAGATGTGGTCTTTTATGCAATGAAAAGTAATCAAACAAGTTGTTCACAATCAGCGGTCATGCAGAGTTGGCCACCAGAGGTGACCATCCAAAGTTTACAAAGGATTTGTCTCAAATAATTAATGATGAAAAAATATAATCGAGAGGTCTGTCTGAGAAATTTTATTCAGGGTAAATGGAATTTTCATTATTATGAACTTTACCTTCAAATAGAAATTTGACTAAAATTGAATAAAGAGAAATTCAATAAAAATGAATAAAGATTATGGAGATAAAAAATGTTCTAATTGAGATTGGTAAATTTTCATATTGAAATAGTGAAGTGCACTTTAAAATCGGATCATATTAAAGTTGAAAATCACATTAATTTATTGTATACCACTTTACATAATTAAGAAATGTCACTAAAAAAAAATGTTGTGTAGGCAATGATGGGTAGTATTTAATTCATTTATATTCAAAATTTGTTCAATTCTAATGTGCTGAACAATGTACCACATCTTTGAAGGAAATCCTATATGCGCTGTTTTTGTCACAAGAGAAACAACAAATATTTTATTTTAAGACATGCATGAACATTGCACGTTATAGCCCTAAGAGGCAATGACATGTTAATCATTTTCATTTTTTGCATAATTTGATCTTTTTGTTTGCAAGTGTCAGCTGTGAAAAATTCATGGGGATCTGTGCAATGGTTCACAAGATAAAAAGGTTAGGAGCTGGGTAACATGGTGATTTAATTAAATTATTAGAAATGATTAATTTGCATCTAAAGGGGTAAAAATAACTTATTTCTGATATCTCAAAGGCTTGGTTTTTATATTGGTGTGGGTTTTCATGAGGGGACAACACCCTGAGCCATACATTGTGTATGGATAATTTACAAGCATTGCAAGATTATTTCTTGAATTTTCCAATCACCCTTTTCTCCTATTGTAAGTTATTGACAATAAGATCAACAAAGGCTTTGCTGTCTTTGTTGAAACTTGATTCTACTCTCATTTGATGCAGAAATGATCTATTTACAAGAATAGGGAGCATAATTTAATGTTCTACTCTAAGCCTGAGTATTACTAGAAATTTATGTTCATTCACAAATTTGTATTTTAAAATGTACCCTTTTACAATTCAATATTGACAATTCTGTTTCCATTTGTTATACATTGTTTATTTTTGTGTTTAAGGAAACCTGAAACGAGTTTCTACATTGAAAAGTGATGGAGCTTTTGTTGCAGTAATAAGTGCAAAAAACTGCTTTTATTAGTTGAAATTTTTCTAGGGGGGTTAAAAACACAATTGAACACTGTTTTTGGATTGTACAAAGTATAAGCAAGAGAGGGATACCTTCTTGAATGTGGTGTTATAGCAGGAAGGAGAGAATGTATTATGTGCCAGATACGCTAAAGAAGACTATGGTACAAGTTGTCTGGCTAGACAGGATTGTAATTTAATTATTGTCGATGTAATCAAAATTTTTCTACTACATGCCTAAAGTTTAAGACACTGATTAAATTGAGTTTGTCATGTACACTGGGTTGCAGTGCCCTGCCTTGCCTGAGGGCTGCTTTTTAGGTCTTGGTTACACCAGTAATGTCGTACATTGGTAGTTTGTGGCATGAAGGATTGGTGGATCATGTTTATCGGTCAAGTCTAAAACACAAGAGCTGTCACTGTGCTGTTCTTGCATGACTCTTGTGTTTTTGGGGGCATTTTAGGCTGTAACAAAGATTTCAAGACAGTTGGCCATCACTTCCAAGCTTAAGTTGCATAACCCTTGTGTCAGACATTTTTTACTTCTAAACAAAATGCGACCAGTCTTCTAACCTGGGATAAGTTATGACAGTTAGGAACATCTTTTTAAATGCTGTGATATAAATTAATTTTGAAAACAGGAGCCCAATGACTCTCATATTCCTGGCGATTCATATTGATTGGTACTTAGCCCAAATGAGTATATTACTCAATACTCATTCCCTTTTACTTGCTTTGTGAAAGCATGTCATGGAACCTTAAACACAGGAAAAATTAAGGTTGCTGGAAGTCCTACTTAATGGATTGTGTGTTTCAATTTTTTTTAAGTGAAATATCACTGTTCTTAATTTCTTCTTTTATTTCTCCATCAGCTGCTTGGTTGAATTTCCTGCTCCTGATGCTGTGAGGCCTGCCATTCCTGGGGCGTCGAGGCCTGCCACTTTTAAAATTAGGCGTGCCACCAGTGACCAGCAAACGCTCTTCAGCATCATGGAGGGTAACAACACAGGTTGATCGTGTTGAAATAACCACTGAGTTCATCCTTCATTGAAGTGTCTGTGAATTGTAGCAGGAAGGATTTTTCAAGTTACAAGCCAGAGTTGGACAGAGTAGGGTGAGTGATAGCAGCAGAAAGCTCGAAAGACTACTGAAAAGTCATCACATACTGTCCATAATATTCTAAGGCACAGCAGCATTCGTGTCACCGCGTAAAGAAGGCCTGTGTGAGAGCACATATTGTGCATAGACTTTAGTGTACATGTCCCTATTCATTCCTCTATTTGGAACACCTTTGTTGTGGTTTGGAAGGCTTAAACTAACTTATATAATAGTTGACCATGCTTATGTTTTTAGAGCAAGGGCTGGCACGTGAGAGTGTAATGGGTTTTCGTGTCAATCCCTCGGATGTCACATCATTGTAATGGATTTTCATCTCCGCCTTCATTGTAATAGATCGCGTGTTAGATTATTCGCTGGTGCATGATCTTTTCATTTCGTTTTAACCGTAGTGACATATTTATAAATTCGCCACATTTATTATACTTTCTACCTTTTATTAATCATGATAAAGTATAATTAGAGCCGCCACCACCCTTAAAGGGAATATTTTCTATATAATTAATATATTTTGAATGATATGTTTGCAGATTCTTCGGTAACATGTTTTGCGGTAATTATTTTCAAAGCTTTAACATTCATTTCTTACGAACGATGGTCTCTTATTCTCTCCTTACTCATCTCACAATAAAAGGATAAATAAAAAGGCATCTTTGAATGAAAAGGGAAATTATGTGAAGGCTATCAATTAAAAAACAGAATACGCATCCTACATACTTAGAAGTTTGAATGAGGAGCATAGATAGGTACACGAGGGAAACTCATCTTAGCGGGTAGACATTGACAGGCCAATCTCTCACAGCAGGTCCACGGTTTCAGCGTCATGGCTGACAGGTAACGGTTGAGGTTACGCTAGGCGGCACAATATGATCACTTTTGTATAGCGAAGATTTGCTAACGTTGGTGTCATTTATATTGCTGAGGGCGCGAATATGTTGATATTTAACTCGGCGTAGTAAGTTTATCTTTAATAGTTTATCTTCAGTATCTATCTTTAATAGCAAGAGGTAAACCCTCAGTCCTAGCCGGACCGAGGCAGTCAAACGTTCACAGCCGCACTTGTTTCGCGTATCGCTGCCCCTGCCCTACTGAGTATCCCTCGAATCACAACCGCCTCGATCGACGCCACCTCCCTGAGATGCTAATTAGTATTTCTGATATTGATGTTCTAGGATATAAACAGGAGCTACTTCCTAAACAATTCAAATACATGGATAGTTAATTCTAGAAATATAGTTATACTAAAATCCCCATTTAGAATACAGAACATCAAGAAATATATAACATGTAATCGTACGTCAAAGTTCTTGGCAATTTTCTGTTGACGTTACCTCCGCGTCATAACGATGTTCGATGCCCGTCCTGGCGAGGAGATCTTTCTAGAAGGTATGTGATGATATTCTCGCAGATTCAGACTTATAAAGATCTTTTGGAACTTTTAATGGAATGAAGTGCTGGCCAGTCACCTCCTCCAGTTCTTAGCGTTGTTTCCTTTTTTTCTTTGGTCGTAGACCATAGACAGTTATACTGAAGAGTATAACAAAAGAATTTAAGTAGCTTCTATTGTGTGGGTTTACGGTACACCTTGAATACTGTTGACACTATTTTTAAATTGACAATGCAGTAGGTATTTCGTCTGCAAGGGCTGTGAGCTGTGAGTGCATCTTCCACGTAGCGTTTCTGAATAGGCTTGCAAGTGAGTTACGCATTTATTCATTTGACAATTATTGTATTTTTACTTCCGCCAACGCAACACATGATCTCATCGATGTTCTACTGATCGGATCTTTTCCAGATAAGCCCCGCCACTAATGCAACACATAAGTTCACCCACTTGTAGCTTTCGAAATAATACACCTATCGACTTCAAATTACTCTCAAAAGCAGTATCAAAACATTTCTTCGCTTTAATCGTTTAGTGTTTTAATATTTCTTTTGAGAGTAATTTGAAGTCAATATGAGCATTATTTCGATAGTTATAAGTGGGTGAACGAATGTGTTGCATTAGTGGCGATGCTTCTCTGGAAAAAATCCCACTGACCTGCGTGTTCATTTCATGATTCCATTGAATATATTTGACTCCTGACACATTCCGGAAGCTTCAGAGAACTTTGCAAGCGACACGACGACGTTACTGACGGGTTAATTTACTTGTAAAACCGTCACGACGGGTTAATTAACTCGTTCAAAATTTTCAGTAACACGTGTAGAGTAAAACTCAGGTGGTATGCACCTGGACAACTCCTTGTCTCATGGAAAACCTGAATGTTATTTTTTGGGCGCGAAATTTTTTCGAAAACAATGTTGCTTGGACACTACTAATTAATTTTTGCGGTCGTCATTAATATAAGATGGAAAATACCAGATAAAAATTTTGCTGCTTGGTATGTTTGCGCATAGATGAAACGACAGGTCATCTTTAGTTGTTAGCCGTGTGCGTTATAGTTCATCATTAATTATTTCAATACGAATAATAGCTTGAGAATTTATGCCACCACCATGTCTTGTTCGAAATTCATGTACTAAATCATGTGCCAAAAATTGCTCCATGTGTTAGAAATGTGCAATTATTCACATAAAAATTTTCTGAAATACATCGCTTTCCCCTGATGACGGTCATAGCAAATTGAGACGAAAAATTGGAGAGACAAAGTGTTTCGTTGCTCAAGTAGCAAGCATCGAAGTTCACGAAATGATTTATGATCTTTAAAAATTAACGTACACCTACACAAAAGTCTGTAAGTTGCAAAAAACGTGTATAAAATGTTGATAGATGCAAACTCGTAAACCCATGCCTAATCGTTTTCGAGAGCGTTCCTATAACACTTTGGTGTTCGGTTCCGAAGAAAAATTCAAGAAAATGAACTGCTGATCTCATTGCCCTTTTTGATTATTTTATCACATTCAGGAGATGAGTTTAACCTAATTGCGGGTGAGTCTCGAAATGTAAATTGCAGATTTGTAAATGAATGCGCATTCACGTGTAAGTATAGTGAATGAAATAATGAAAAAAGTGTTGTCAATATAACCGCAATTTACTATTTTGGCTTTCGCTATCCTTACTCCGCCAAGAAACTTTTCATAACTTTTGAATAAAAACTAAAATTCCAATCCAAACGAGTATCACAGTAAAGCCTGGATACGCAGCCAATTGACAGCTTTGTCCGTGATGACGTCAGCAGTCAGTCGTGACTGCTGGCAGCTGATTGGTTGGCGTGCGTGCGTGCGTATGTTTGTCTAGAGCGGGCTTGGGGTCCACCGTAGTTTTGAAGTTCTTCTTATGTAAGTGTTCTGTGGTAACTACAAAATTTTCTTGTGAAGACAGGCCTGAACATGTGTGTGTTGCTCATTTTGGAACAGACCCTGCTGCTGCTGACGCCACAGGCAATTCTCACACGAACTCGGCGGCAGTGGCTGACGGCGACATCAAGAACAGCAAAAGCAGGGGCGACGACAAGGCTCCATCTGAGGAGAGAGAAGCCGCCAGTAGCAGCGGCAGCTCCAGTGGAGAGAAGAGCGTGCTTCATGCCAAACTTACAAAGCTCGCTATACAAATCGGATTCACTGGTTAGTACATTCGAACCCTATTACATATATACATACGTGTTAAATGCGTCGTATCCACTTGCAATTTGATTTGCTTTAGAAATTTCTTTTCGAATTCATTTTCATGAAGTTGATTTTAATGAGTGGCTACTGGTCCCTTATACTTAGATGTTGAAATATAATAAAATTGAGGGCTCCCGATTTTTTAATCTAGTTCTAAAGCGCGATAACTACTTTCCTTCAATGCACAACGCAAGAGTTCGATGCAGCTCATCAATTTTTGGTGACTCGTAGGCTGTTTCGGATTTAAAGATTGAAAATTCTCTAGGGAAAGAATATGAGTACATCGAAGTTCTTGGACTGATGTATTTGTGCAGAAACGTGACAATGAATGCAAGAAGGGTATAATTATAGCCAATTCCAGTGCAGGGTTGTAACAAACTGAAATTAGTCGGTGGCTGTGTTGTTTTCTTCTGACAAGTCACGCATTGTCTAAAATGAGATGCTTTGATAGCAGAGTATGGAGTTAAATGATTAATTTACTTTTTTAATTGTTGGATAAATTAAAATGCCTGATATTCCTTGTAAGTGCTGCGATGAAAAACGTTGAAAAGCATTGTAAAAACGGTAATGTCGGAATTGTTGTTAGCAGAGTTTCAACCTTAATTGTCCACGCTCACGAACTCTTTTTCGAAATGAGCAAGCCTTGGCCACTGCTTTTTGGACGCATTTATTGTGACGCAGGTTCGTTCTTCGCCATCCTGACCGTGCTGATCCTGGTGGTCCGGTTCTGCATCAAAAAGTTCGTGATGGAGGGCAAGGAATGGAGCGGCTACTACGCCAACCATCTCGTCCAGTACCTCATCATCGGTGTGACTGTGCTGGTGGCAGCTGTGCCTGAGGGTCTGCCTCTCGCTGTCACGCTTTCACTCGCCTACTCCGTCAAGGTGTGCATTAAATCCCTTAACTTACTTCTTCATTGACCTTTGCGTCAGCTTGAAATGAAATTTAACCTACCAAAAGAACCTTCACTCCGAATTTCAAATTTTTCTTCAGTTTTGAAGAAAATTGATTTTAGTTAAATGATTCAACAGGTATTTACTGTTTGCTTGCAAAAAAGACAGAAGGGGATGATTTTTTATGCTCAAGTGTGGATTAAAAAATGGTTGGACTGTACTCTTCAATGCCAGACTTTCTTGTGGTTAGTCTTGTACAGTTAATCGAAATTTGCCATGCACAATGGATTGATTCACTTTATTTTATACGAGATGTGTATGTTGTGTTTTACGCTTCAGCTACCCTACGTCGTGTTTAAATAAACGTTACAAAGAAGGGTTCGTTTGGCCAACGATCACTTTTGCAAAAGAACCGTCATCACAAAATATATTATCGTCGATAATCCCAGCATATGCTTAGCTATACGAACATCGCCCAGAACATCGCAGCTAACGGTTACTAAGTCGACGAGCGTCGTTTGAAAGCTTCGCTCACCCTGACACCCCCACTCTGGGAGAGCCACGTCACCGACGTCTGAAGAAAGCTGTACTGCCGGGCACTTCCATTCTCTTCATATAATTCAACTCTTTCCGTAGACACTTAGGGTCCTGTTCATTCTATTTAAATCACTTATTAATTAAAACGTAAACTTAATCTAATCTGGTTATCTGACGACACTTGCTATTTCCGATAAATTATTAACATAAAGGATTGTAAACGAGAACGTGTTTGTTCTCAGGCGTGACAGAGACGCCGAAGCTGCCCCGTCTGGGAGCCTGGGAGGCTGCATCACATCACATCATTAGCTCGACAGCGATACAAAGTGCAGGACGTGTAGACGCCTCGCTCCGCCCTCTGGGCAAGCGAAAGCACCGGCAGCTATATTCATTGAAGTCACATAATGACTTATTTGGTTAATCACCGATCTGGAATTTGAGTCCAGCTACGTATCTACCCTACATGTCATCCACTATTATCATTCATATCATGTAATTTCACGTCTAGGCTAGTTGGAATTCGCCTTCAGTGTACGAAGCATTATTCTGTACCTAGGATGTGTACGTTAATTCATTTAATGTATTACATAATCTGTTTCGCTGACTGATCCAGTAACGAGGCCTCACCTCGATATGAGCTTATTATAAATAAATTCCTGTCCATCGATTGTGTTAACTAATTTGAATTAGAAGACGTCATCATTTCAATATTAAATTAAGAATTTGGAAGCCTGTTTATTTAATTCCTTGCAATTATTTACCCTTTAATTATCAGAAATAAATGTCATCAGAAAATATTAATGACAGAGTAACATCAGAAATAAACTGAAAGATACGTCATCAGAAATAAATGACTTATGAATACGATCAAAGTGCTAGCAGCGATGAAGGATCATTATAGTACTTCATCTTATTTCACAGAGTAATTTTTCTATTTTCCGTTCAGTGTGTATGTTTTCGATCAGCGGCACAAATTTCTGTTATAACCTGTTTTTTCACATGCTCCTTTCCTCTTAGCGCCTTTTTTCTTAAAAACTCGCAATACGATGATGATGTGCCACTCTAATTTCTCCCTTCATTTTTTCTGGGAATTTAATTTGTAATCTGCGGCCGAATTTCCTCAGAAAATGAAGAAGGATAACAACCTCGTACGTCACTTGTACGCATGCGAGACGATGGGTAACGCCACTTCCATCTGCTCTGACAAGACCGGCACCCTCACCACCAACCGCATGACTGTCGTGCAGAGCTTCATTGGCGCAATCCACTACAAGAGCACCCCTCGGTCAGTACCTGCTCTGGGGTTCTTGAATTACCATTGTTACCGTCCACTACTAGAGCACCCCTCGGTCAGTACCTGCTCTGGAGTTCTTCAGTTACGATTCCTGAGTCTTGATCGAAATTCTCGCGCTCGCAACTGGATGCGTTACTGTGACTAAATTCATTTCCTTAATATGGTGTCTTCCTAATTATGTATTATATAAAAATTTAGGGAGAGTCATCTATTGCAAGTGGATAAACGTTGTGATATTCCTGTCCATGATCGAATGATAGTTCTTCTCATTTTTATAAATCTGATTTTATACCGCCAGCAATTACGTATAAGGGTTTTTACCCAGTAGTTTCATTTTTTGTATTTTTATTTTAGGTTTACGTAATAAGTAGATCTGTAAGCGTCATCTTTTTCTGCAGTTATGACGATCTGAACCAAAATTTGGCTGAGATGTTGGTGTCGGCGATTTCAATCAACTCTGCCTACGCTTCCCGAGTGATGCCTGGAGAAAACCCTGGCGATCTGCCTAAACATGTGAGACAAAATTACTCGCGCTGTGATTTGATGCCGGTAATTTCTTTTGCGTGGGTTTTGTTCGTAGCCACAAACTAAATACTGTCACTTCTTGAAATGTTAATTTGAAGAACCGTGCGCAACTGTGAATTGTCCTAATGTTTGAGCTTTTAATTTTATATCGAATATGACCGAAGATAGCTTCATTAAATTTTCTGAGATGTCGCTAACACTGTGTTTGATCTCAACCTTGATTTAAGAAAATATAAAATTCCTCTTTGAGCGCACGGAAATGTAATAGAATTAATTAATCATGATTGAAAATACTTCTCGTTTCATTTGCGAAAATCTGAAGAGAATGCGCCGATTGTGTGTGGGTTCCTTGCAATATTGTTCCCAATTTTGATGAAGCTATTCAAGAATTTCTCACTTTTTTTGATGAAGTTCGCTCTCTTTCAAATTTTTATTCGCTGAAGTACGAAGTGTTTTCACATGTTTAACATTTTATTTAATGAAAGAAGTTTCTTTTAAAGGGCTTATGGTCACTTTCGAATTCATGAGTTTTTATGCAAGTATATGATCAAAAATCATTCATCAGTCAAACTACAAAGTCGTTTTTCGTTCAGACGTGATGAGCTGACCTGTGGACCTCCTCTGAATTTTTGCCTCGTCTGTTTGTAGGGCGTTATCAGAGAACCATTCATATTTATCCTTGCTTCATGCGCGAATTTCATTTGTGTTTCCCACGAACACTATTCACCGAAGAACCGTATTTCATGAAATTCTGTTAGGAAACAACTACCCCATAACGTTCTTGCATTCACACTGAATGAACCAGGAAAAACTTCAGTTTCCGTGGAACTGCTATAATGTTTCCTACGCGCTTTAAGCTTGGCAACAAGACGGAATGTGCTCTGCTGGGCTTTGTGTTGGCACTCGGCAAGAGCTACCAAGTGCACCGCGATGGGCTCCCTGAAGAAAGGATCCACAAGGTCTACACGTTCAACTCCATTCGCAAGTCTATGAGCACTGTTGTTCCCCGCAGCAGTGGCGGCTACAGGATCTACACCAAAGGTGCCTCTGAGATTGTCATGAAGAAGTGAGTAAGAGTATCGTCATTTATTCGTCTCTTTACGGAGAAATTCTATTTTACTTGCCTCTCTAGCAGTTCATATTTTGTGCTTGCCTATGCTATTCGCTCTCGAGATGTTTGCGTTGTTGATGGTACCATTTCCGTCTGTAATAGTATTGTTACGGACTGTTTTCTTCTTTCTCAGGAATAATCTCAGTAATATTTTTACTTTACTCATCATCAACTGTTGTTTTCATTTTCTTTATACATTTTTTCAGTGATATTGGTGTTAAGTGCAATTCATTCAGAACTATAACTTGGGTCTACAGAATGTATAAAATTTCTCCAATTAGCATTCCAT
>JACJUY010000377.1:0-11478 GCA_014220935.1 Platorchestia sp. MABIK
ACTGGTCCAAAACTCTCTTAATAAATATACTGGTCCAAAACTCTCTTAATAAATATACTGGTCCAAAACTTGTTCCCACTGTTGAGTCTCATTCTTAAATAGATAATTTATACGCAAGGTGTTGAACAAAATATTTTCCCTCGTCATTTTACGAATAGCAACGCAATAAATAGTCAATATGTGGTCGATTTCTAGCCAAGGAAATTGACTATTGACAACTGCCACCTGCCACCTGCCACCCGCCACCTGCCACCTGTCACCTGCCACTCGCCACCTCCTACCCACCACCCGCCCCCTGCCACCTGCAACCTGCCACCTGCCACCCGCCACCTACCCCTTGCCACCCGCCACCTACCACTTGCCACCTACCCCCTACCACTTGCCACCTGCCACCAGACGCTAGAGCGGGAGACGCGGCGGGAGCGGGTGTTGGAGGGTCGCCTGAAGGAGTCGCGGCTGCGGGGTCGCGTGAGGGTCCCCCCGCCTCCCCCTGTGGGGGCCGACCCCCGCACCCCCGAGGACCCCCTCCAGCTGGCTGGGGAGGCCTACCTCCTGGCTGTGGAGCAGGTGGGGTGCTGGGGTGCACTTAACCTAGTTGCGCACTAGACTGATCAATGTACCATTTATGTGAATCATTGAGTTAATTCACGAGTGTAAACTTAGATTTGCTCTAAAATTGGGGGTGCACGTAGACGGCGATTCAAGTATAATAAGTTTCACGTATGTGTTAGATTTTTTCCTCTTATATTTTGTGCAATTAGTTCTTTAAGTTTTGCATTATTAAAGTATTGCAGTTATAAATTTCATGCATGGGAGTCTTTGATTTTTTCTTGGTATATTTCATGAATTTGGTTTTAAATGCTAAAGTTTTGAAGCCATAAGTTTAATGTATGTGAGTTTTTGAATTTTCCTGGTAATTAGTTTTTAAACTTTTGTTTAATGAAAGTTTTGCACATTGCCATTAATGCCGAACGGGTGTGTAGGCTCGAGCTGAAATGGAGGCGGAGGAGGCGGCAGAGGAGGCCGAGCATTGGCAGGCAGAGGCAGAGGCGGAAGCAGAGGCGGAGGCGATAGAAGAGGAGCGAGAGGAAGATCTTGCTGTGAGTGACTTCAGTTTGTGTAGTTTTCATTGCAGCTTATTTTATGCAGTGTGTGTGTGCATGTGATAAAAAATGTTGCCCTCTAAATATGTTGTTCACCAAAAGCAAAGCCAGATTTCACAGATTTGTTCACTTCTAGTTAGAGATTTCGAAGTCCCGTGATCGAATTTTGCACCACGAGCAGTAAATTCAAAATTCATAGTTTTTCACATCTAGTTCAAGTTTTCCCGTGTCTCAAGACTCCGATAAAGCATCATTTCTTTTGGCAGATTATTTATTAATAAGAAAAAATTAAGACACGCGATCTAAAGTTAGCACTAATGGCAGGTTCTTGAGATTACCCTGAACAAAAAATGACATTTTAAATTTCTATCAAAGAACACATTTGCAGTTTGTAAATTTGACTTATGCTTTCATCTTAGAAATAAAACCATAAAAAGTCAAAAAGAGCTCGGTGTGTTCGCTGAATGGCGAGTGCTGCAATGTTCTAAGTTAGAAATTATTATGTTGTTTTTGGCTGCTCACTAGAATGAAAAATTCAAGAAGCGTTTTTTTTCCTGTGCAGGATAGCTTAGATAATTTTTTATGACAGAACTTTAATGTTTGAATGACAGCGCATATTGCTACAAAGTGAACCTTGCACTTGAGAACAGATGCTGCGCTGTATTTCCACATCGCTAAGAACCTAAACACATTGCCAGTCTCTTCACATACACATCATTTAGCGAGTGAGCTCACAAGTTGCATTAATTATTGTATGATTTTAATGCCAGGTCGAGCCGGTCTCAAGTTTTGACACAGCCTTTTGACGCGTTGATAATTTCAGTAAATTGCGTTCGATCTTGACCGGAGACATGCGCTTGAGAACGCTGCTCTCGTTGAATTGACTTTTTCAGGATGAGGGAATGGCCAGAAAAGTGTTTTTAAAGCTTACTAAGTTTCAACGACTTATTTTCTTATTTTGTAAATAATAATTTACTAAATAATAATTAGTAAATAATAGATGTTATTTTATACACCTGAAATTAATTTCAGAATATTCAAACTGAGGTTTTAAAAAATGAAATGAAAACGCCTGCGTCCGGAAACTTCACGACGAGAAAACCGTAACTCTAGAAACACACTCCAAGAAAGTTTTATCATGCCTGTTGTTATACTTAATTCTATTCTGTTAAACTCATGTTGATTCCGTTGCCCACACATTACGGGCATGTGTTCGCATATTTCGGGGATGTGTTTTCCGTGCAGTTCCATCGCGTAACGTTCCCTTCCCTTGCAGCTCTCACCAAATGACGCCCTCGACGATCCCCATAGCTCCTCCAGTGCTGAACCTGAGCGTTAGAGGACAGGTACGTTCCGTGGCAATTACCATGACAAGCAGAAGTTACCACGATAACTCTGTAGAAGTGACGTCGACAAGCAAATTACCACAATAAGCAATTTACCACGACAAGCAGAAGTTACTAGGTTAACGACCGCTACCACGACAAACAGTACCACCACGACGAGCAGACTACCTCGACACGCAGAATTAAGTTACAACAATAACAGAAGTTTCACGACAAACAGTCCACCACAACAAGCAGAAGTTACCACTACAGTTACTACGATTACGTCAGCTACCACGGTAAACAGTCCCACGACAACAAGCAGAAGTTACCACGATATCCAGAAGTCGCCATGACCAGCAGAAAACATGTTCACGCGTTCATGAGAAGTTATCCCTCATAAGTTCAGTGCGTTATTTACAAGCGTCAGCCAGGACGTTTGAGAGGTAAAAACAAACCAACATGTCTTATTTAAGACTGACATTGTCATCAATAAACTTCATAGAAATACGCTAACTGATCAATTTTATGGAATTTGTCTTTATGGATAATTAGTGAGCACGTAAACCTATGCAGGTGCCTGTGCATGATTGATGTCTGACTATTTACTGTACTATTTATTTTACTATTTTATTACACTAATCTTCATTCTGTCGTTCACACAGCTCGGATATGTTTTCACATATTTCCAAGACGTGTTATCCATACATTTCACATGTAGACTTCCGTTAAACGTATGAAATTATGTTAATTGACAATAATTTTCTGCTATGGAGCAGCACTGGTTACAAGCCATTGCTCTCGTGTCCATGAATCATCACAGAAGTGTTTACTCTACTAAGTTCTTAATGGAATATCAATATTAAAAATGACATTCTTACCACAACTCTCACCCACAGAAGATCAGTTGCCTAACTGTATTGCGACAATTCTCTAAGTTAATCTTAACAACTTTTTCTGAGAGCTTGTAATGAGTAACCGTATTTAGGATACTTTTATTAACATTGTTTCCTTTCTACTTGTGGAGTTTTCATACATTTGTGTTAAAAAGACGGAACCAAAAGGGTCATCTTTTATCGAACTATGAGAGCTGTGACAATAGCCTCATTTTTGTGCTGTTAATAGAATCGTAATCTCGGTGTTAATAATGGAAGCATAATTTCGGTGTTTTTGATAGAATCATAATCTCGGTGTTTTTAATGGAATCATTATCTCGGTGTTGTTAATGGAATTATAATTTCGGTGTTGTTAATGGAATCATAATTTCGGTGTTGTTAATGGAATCATAATTTCGGTGTTGTTAATGGAATCATAATCTCGGTGATGTTAATGGAATCATAATCTCAGTGTTGTTAATGGAATCATAATTTCGGTGTTGTTAATGGAATCATAATCTCAGTGTTGTTAATGAAATCATAATCTCGGTGTTGTTAATGGAATCATAATCTCAGTGTTGTTAATGGAATCATAATTTCGGTGTTGTTAATGGAATCATAATCTCAGTGTTGTCAATGGAATCATTATCTCGGTGTTGTTAATGGAATCATAATTTCGGTGTTGTTAATGGAATCATAATTTCGGTGTTGTTAATGGAATCATAATTTCGGTGTTGTTAATGGAATCATAATCTCAGTGTTGTTAATGAAATCACAATCTCGGTGTTGTTAATGGAATCATAATCTCGGTGTTGTTAATGGAATCATAATTTCGGTGTTGTTAATAGAATCATAATTTCGGTGTTGTTGATAGAATCATAATTTCGGTGTTGTTAATAGAATCATAATTTCGGTGTTGTTAATGGAATCATAATTTCGGTGTTGTTAATAGAATCATAATTTCGGTGTTGTTAATGGAATCATAATCTCAGTGTTGTCAATGGAATCATTATCTCGGTGTTGTTAATGGAATCATAATTTCGGTGTTGTTAATGGAATCATAATCTCGGTGTTGTTAATGGAATCATAATCTCAGTGTTGTCAATGGAATCATTATCTCGGTGTTGTTAATGGAATCATAATTTCGGTGTTGTTAATGGAATCATAATTTCGGTGTTGTTAATGGAATCATAATTTCGGTGTTGTTAATAGAATCATAATTTCGGTGTTGTTAATGGAATCATAATCTCGGTGTTGTTAATGGAATCATAATTTCGGTGTTGTTAATAGAATCATAATTTCGGTGTTGTTGATAGAACCATAATATGCAGAGTTTCAAAAAGAAATAGTGGACAGTAAGAGACATAATATATAAATTTATTGATACTAATCGTTTCATAACTTGTATATACAGTATAACATGCAGACCACTTTTTTGGGTGTTTCCTTGTGTTATAGAATCGCGTGTAGGAAAGCTTAACTACTGTGAATAAAAATACGTTCATGATTGATAACGAGAATAATTCATTAACTCACCCCGCTCTAATAACTGATGTAGCCGTGCGACTATTTCGAGTGCAGGAACCCGACAGAAATGCTTCATCTCCATTAGAACGGCCGACTGCGCTCCTCCGTTTCCTTTTGCCGCAAGATCATCTCCTCCCGCCGACGCGCGCAGCTTGTTAACGTAAGTGATCCTGAGCGGACTTCAAATGAAATCATCCTCCCTTGGTTGGAGGACGAAACACAACGGGATTGTCATTTAGACCTCGAGAAAATGATGCTGGAACTTTTCTTCATTAAGAATGACTTCTAAAAGAAGTGGAGAGCTTTTTGAATATTTCGGAGAATATTCCAACTTCTCCGTACCCACTGTTCAGCATATGTATGAACGTGAAGAACACAATGAATATAAGTGTCTGTTTTATGAAAATAAGAAATGGCGCCAGTGTCGTATTAGTGATACCAACTGACGACGGCTAAATTATACTTGGGAAGTTTGCAGCGACGCATGTCTACTTCACGCGAGCAAGAGCGAGCAGCCACGCAAAAAAATAGAGACGCTTGACTTTACATGCACCAAACTTGCTCGGAACGCGTTTCGATCACATACCCTGCCTGAATGCGTTTGTTTTACAATCTAAAAGACTGGTAAATAAATCGATGTTTAAATTCACGTAGTGAAAAACTCCTGAGTCTTGACGCTAAACGGGCTTCTAATACAATATTTATCCATGTAGTGCATGATCATGTGTTGAAAATAATATGCAGTATTTACCTTACGAGAAGAATTCGTCTCCGGACATTTCCAAATTCTGGAAGCTAATTTTAATCTAATGCTAACAAAATTTAACTTACTAGGGACACATTTCTCAAATATCAAATATGTAAACTTGGTATTGAACATGATTTGAGTTGAGTAAGAGTTGTGTACTCAGCGCTGTACAGCCAACGCAGCAACTTGTGAGTGGATAAACTTGCGTATAAAATTACTCAAATAAACAACCATTTCATAACTTTCCGTCTAGCCTCCTACTAATGAATTCCGCAATTAACTCAGACATAACTTTTATTTTATGCTCTCTAATGGATTTTTCTATTAATTTCTATTATTTCTTCTTTTTTCAACTCATTAGCACGTGCTGAAGAAATACTTCAACAATTTGTACGCACAGCTCCCTCCAGGACCATGTAGTCAAACCACAAAAATGTTACTGCCAATTCGTAGTAGGCCTATTAGCGCACATTTTCCACAAATTGATACCAAAAACAACCATTAGTTCTTGACAGCAGCTCCTGTACTGCAGATTGTTAACTGACAGTTAGAACTGTGGAGAGCAGCGGTTCTCAACCTGGGGTGCGAGACGATATTCCACAGGAGGCGGGAAAAATCCTGGTAAATAATACGATATTGCCAGTATGAATTTGTTTTCGTGGTGCGGGGCGTCTATTGTACTAGACTTAGCGAAGAAGAAGAATTCGATGGAAAATTTTCCACCAGGGTCTCCAGTAAAATGTAACTGCGGACCCCCAATAAGAATTGGGAAAGTTAGACTTGAGAAACAATCTACTGCTGGATCACTCGCGGTGAATAAATTTATTAAATTGCTTAAAAAAAGATTGGGAACCCTTGTGTGGAGAGCACACAATGCTCATCAACATTCCATGCGCTCGGTTCATCAACACATATAGCTCTCCTTTCGATTAAAAGATACCGTAAATTGGCCTACCCCACTTTCTCAGAACTATCTTTCTACTTGTACTTTAATGTGTAATCTAACTTAGAAAAACTTGACGGAGTAAAATTTTTTTTTTACTGAATTACTTTTATTGAGGCAGGAAACCATGACAAATGAAAATGGCTTACTTGTGCTAATGCTACGAACATTTTTTTTATTCGTTACGTTGCTCATTATTATGACTGGCTACCACGCATCAGCGACGAATAAAAATTTTTAAGTATATTTTGTCAATTATTTTCCTTGCCATAATGCGATATTCACAGACAAATTCGTTGCAAAACTATTTTCACATCGATGAAGTGAAATTCAGGTTGATGATTACATTCCACAGGGAGGTTAGTTCATCCGCCGACTTATTGAAAGCATTCGCTTCGAAACAAAGACATGACTTGTAATGTCCTTCCTAGCAGTGTATTTTAACTAAGGTTTTCCCCAATTAATAACTTTTGGCCAAGTTCTGGCTCCTAAACACCTCAAGAAATCCAGAGGCAGTGATAGGACACGACAGCGAAAAATAGATAAGGGGGACTTCAAATGGACTTCACTACCAGGTTCAGTTTCCACTTCAGCCACCAAGGATTTTGCTCTCCTACGAGCACTTTTGTTCCGCCTTAATTAGTAACCGAGCAAAAATGGTGCTCGAAAGATAATTATCTCCTACGGTGTAGGTACAACAAAAAAAGGCAAATAAGACACAGTTTTGATGGACAAATTTACTCTCAGGTACACAACTGGATCCATTTTTCTCACACACAAGAGCACAAAGTATTCTCGCCTAGAACTAAAATACATCTGCCAGCGTGCCATCACACCACCCAGCTGTACTCGTAACTTAAAGAAAGCGATGACTAAGACGTGTCGTAAATGGGTGAAGAGATGAAGACCACTACTAACGAGGACGGTAATACAATTGTATGATGTAAGTTTTCAAAACCACGCAATAAAATACAAGGAAATATGAATTAACGTAGAACCTACAGTACATACATCTCTAATTTAGAGATATTAGGAATCTCTGTGATTACTTGAAATTATCCACGCAGGGTACTATAATGGAGACCAACTCATGAACTTCAAATTTCTAGTGATGCATTAACTGAACTAAAAAGCTCCCACGAAATAGCTATGAAATTAAAAGCTTTCATTAAATGAACATGAATGGTAAAACTACGCATTATGAAGACATACGAACTTCGATGAATTTGAACTTCCATTTGAGGAATGAGTAAATTTTATTCAGAGATATTACAAGATGAAGCAATATTAGAATGCGGCATCTATCACAAGCGACGGACGATGAGAATGACCCATGGGCATCACACGACACCGCGGACTGGAAGAGAAGGAAGGCCTCAATGCCTGGGGCCGCCCCTGCCCCTCCCTCTGGGCCCACCTCTCCCTCTGGGGCCACCACGCCCCCGAGGACCACCGCGGCCACGGCCACGACCTGCGCACACACAAAAAATTGCAATATTTTCACCACAGGAGAAAACACAAACGTTAGAAAACATGAACAAACACATTCAAACATACGTATGCAAAATTGGAATTTTTTCATGACGAGAAATAACACAAGCACACTATGATGCTATGAAGGATAAACTTAATAAAAAGCCCCTAAACCAACCAAATTATCATTCAACGATTATTATTCAATAAACAATTCAACACTAACAAGCAACTGCATCCTTATACATGTAGAGCTTGATGGCCAAGATGAGTGAACTAGCTGCACAGTACATCTACAGCCCAGCTATAACAACAAATTTCTGAACGACAACAAAACAAAATTACACTCTAACAATGAAAAGAAAGACCGCCCTCACCTCGGCCTCTGTCACCCCGCCCCCGACGAGCCCGCGGCCCTTCATCAATGAGGAGGTTCTCCATGGGAAGCGCCTCAGGCAGGATGTAGTAGCGAATGTTGTTGCCGCGAATGGTGAGTGAGTCATAGCTGACAGGCTCGTGGTTCTTCAGGGTCATCTTGACGCTCTTCAGGTGCGTGTTCATCGCCACGTCCACACCTGCTCATGTTCAGTGTAGTCAGAACATGCAAGAACACGAGATAACATGGAATAAGCATCCCTACCCACAAAAAAAAACATGGAAGAATATAAAATAAGATGGGATAAATAAGTTCAAGTCTTCCTATCCCCAATGGAAGTGCTCCAAAGAAAAGAAGGCACCATTTATTATGGAGTATAGAGAACTTGGAATCAATGCACAATCTATGTGCACAGAAACAGTACATTAAAAAGCTCATAAAACAAGATGAAAGTTGAAGAAAATCAGTCGTACTGAACACCAGGACAGTAGTAAACACAAAACAGATAATGCATAACAAAACAAAAATCCTATTCTATGCATATCAAGAAAAGAATGCATGTCTACCTCACAGCTTGGGAACTCCTAACATAACTGTGAAAACTTATGAATGAAACTGGATTCTGCTCACTGCTCACCTCATATTCTATCTTGATCACAATTTATTCTACACATTGCTTCACTTAGGAATTGGTGGCATAACTCAACACAAGCAACAACATAGGCATTGCGCACTTGAGGTTAGCTATGGACTTTAATTTAACCCTTCAATGCCCCACAGGACTACATGGTCCTCTTTCAAAAATAGCCTCAGTATATTGCATTTCTTCTTAAATTTATTTCCTAATATGATTTTTGAAGTTAACAGCCAAGTGACAGTTTCTCCCTCACATGATGTAGGAGACTACTTGTTGCCATGGCCAGTTTAGTGATGGTGATTGTAATATCTATAATATTAGTCCAAATTACTGACATTAAAGGATTAACATATTTTAAGTAATCAGAAGTGCCACAACAATTTGGTCATTTATTTACTAATACATCACAACACATCACATAATGAAATAATTTCCTGAACACTGTAGAAGGGTATTATAAAGTTCTCATCCTAAAAAATAGTACAATTTTAGTTTCATCAATTATTCAGATGATATTAAACATAGTGACAATTAGTGTCACTATATTAGTGTTTACTTCAAACAATTTACGGTTGCATTCTAAGACCTAGCTGTAAAATATGAACAGATTAAAAAATTATAAACTACAAAGAACTACAACAAAGTCCTCTGAAATTTTTTGTGCACAATTTATTTAAACAATGTTTGATTGAAGAGCAAGAATTTAGTGAGTGCATCCCAGAGTTCATAGGGTCAATATCGGGTTTAATGCGCTCACGGAAAGTAAGAATTCCGTTCCAAAGAATCACTAAAGGAACACATTTAATAACATTTTACACGAATTACATTCTGCTCGCTGATGCGTTATTTTCGAGATTTAACAATAATTACGTTCAGATAAGAATAACATTATATGGTCGGCTGCTTAGTCGCCGCATTGTTGGGTCACGCCCACTTTTCTGGCGGGAGACGCCCACTTCTTGCCGAGAAAATAACAGCCTCAGTTTGCGTAAGTTGAGGTAAGCTATTTTAGGTTGATTTATGTTATTTTATGTTAGTTTATTTAACTAACCTAACATAACCTACCCTAACCTCACCCATCGTCACGTCAATACCACATTACAGCATATTTACGTGTCCGTTCCTTCACTTTTATATTTTATAACGACGTTCCTATAACTTCAAGGCTGAATAATTCGAATAGTACGCATCGGCGAGCAAAATGCTATGTGTGTAAAACGTTCTTCAATGTGTTCCTTTAGTGATTCTTGGGAACGGAATTCTAAATTTCCGTGAGCGCATTAAACCCGATATTGACCGTTTATAGAAATTTAGTTATGGCAAGTGTTGGAGTATTTAATTTTACAAATACCCAAGATGAGTTTTTGTACCATCTATATTGGAAATGAAGTGTTTATCTTTCTTTTCTAGTGCTGCTAGTGCAAAGAAAGAGCGCACATTGCTGCCACCTCAATGAGGGACATGGATTTTCAAGTGTTTTGATGTTGGCTGTACTGACATTCCATAGCATTTGAATTTCAGTCCAATAAAATACATGTTAGTTTATGATACTCTCTCATATGCTATTAACTGAGAGAAATGAATAAGAAATAAATTGTGATTTCAATAGACAAGATCAACAAGTTTTGAAGTAAAACAATGACCAACTAGTGACTTCACATGTTATTAGCCAAAAATTTCACTTTAAATAAAGCTTTTTTGAGATAATTGTCACTATAAACATGTTTCAATGGATTTTCTTTTCTAAGATTTACTAGAATGTAGAAAAACGACCTAATTTTTTAGACTGGGGCATCAATGAGCATCAAAATATGTACTAATTTCCAGCATAAAGTACCACTGAACACTACATCCCAAAGGTAGAATTAATGATTTTAAAATGGCAAACCCTTGCCTAGATGTGCCACACATATTTATAAGAAGCCGCAGCTTACCTGTAATGGTTCCTTGAACCTGTGTGCCATTCTTGAGCTCAATTGTCACCGTCTCATGACTGAGCTTCATCAAAAATCTGGAAGAAAATAGCACACATCAACAAAACAAAATTACAAATAACTGCCATCTACAACCAAATGAACTAGTGGGCTATTCAATTAGAAAAAAAAAGAAAGGCCAGCTAGGACAAGAAAAAAAGATAAGCTGGGAGAAGCAAAATGACCAGCTAAGAAGAGGAAATTAAGACTAGCAGAGGAAGAGAAAAAAATAAAGTACTGGTAGCAGAAAAATAAAATGAAGGAGAAGCAGAAGAGAGAGATAATAAAGGACTAGCAGAAGAGAGGAACAATAAAGGACTAGCAGAGGAGAGAGAAAATAAAGGACTAGCAGAGGAGAGAGAAAATAAAGGACTAGCAGAGGAGAGAGAAAATTAAGGACTAGCAAAGGAGAGAGAAAATAAAGGACTAGCAAAGGAGAGAGAAAATAAAGGACTAGCAAAGGAGAGAGAAAATAAAGGACTAGCAAAGGAGAGAGAA
>JACJUY010000377.1:11536-24894 GCA_014220935.1 Platorchestia sp. MABIK
AAGGAAAGAGAAAATAAAGGACTAGCAGAGGAGAGAGAACATAAAGGACTAGCAAAGGAGGGAGAAAATAAAGGACTAGCAGAGAAGAGAGAAAAGGACTAGCTTTGGAAAACAGAAAAAGGAATATCTGAAAGAAATAAAATAGGAGAAATGAAACTGTAGAGTAAGAAGATTCTCATGTCTGCCCTCGCAATTTTGAGCGAGTGAAACATGAGTGAAAATATTCCAATAAATTCTCACTCAACTCTTTCTTTCAGTAAAGGTTATTTGAACAACCTGAACCAAGCATTTTCAAAATCATTCCTGATCAAAATCTGAAATTCTCAAAATTTTGGAACTGTGATAATCAGAAAAAGTTTTTTAACAATAATTTATGATGCCTAAACAGAAAGATTTTTGAGCTACATGCCTAAGTCAACAATATGAAAATAAATAATTAATAAAACTACAACCATCAAAATAATTTTCTCAAGTTCCTCTAAAGATTGAATTTAGTTACATAAAATGTATACATCTGAAGAGAAAATAGTTAAATCCTACGTATTTTTCAAAATCAGAGGACTTGATAAAGTGGTTATTCCATAATAGGTACATACAAGAAGCTATTTCACATCAGATACAAAATAAGCACTTACTCGCATCCATTAAAAGCTCAATCTTTAATAAACTAACCTAAACATTTATTCAGAATTGATTGCTGCTTCAGGTAAGCGTTCTATAATTTTAACAATCCTTGGGTTAAATTTTTCTCAGATGATGCATTGAATTTTTTCAACTCCAATGAAAAACAGAAGTTTGAGTGTTGACCAATGTAGACATACAGGTTCCATACATTTGCATAGTTCCGTTTATTTATATTATTACAACAACAATTCTAACTAAATACATTTACAACAGTTTTGGCAAAAGAAGCAACTTGTAACTTTTACATTCCTTTTCCTAACACTTTTATTCTCTTGACCAAATATTAGAAAAATGTAAAATCTAATTTTCAAAAAAATGACACGCAATAACTGAACAGGGCAACATTTGAAAATAAGGACAAAAAACACAAATTGCCAAGTTCAAACTGCTTTTCACTCAGGAAAGAATTAAAATCTCACAATAATTGATTTTCTGCAACTACCAAGGCATTTTACTACTGTAAGTCATATGAATAGTAAACTTTTCTAGCTCGGAAGAATCAAATGAATGTCATGTTGATATTCATTTGATTCTTTGCTCACTAAGCAAAAAGTTGCTTTCTAAGCAAAATCTACCTTCCTCAATACGACGAATTCTGCTCACCAGCTAAACGTTGCACGGGACATGTGTAACATCCCATCACTAACACCACGTGTAAACATTAAATTACAAAATATATAACTGAAACATAGAATAAATTGTAGTAGAATTACAAAACCATGCTCATTTTAAATCGAGAATTTACTCATACTTACATTACTAACTTCATCTTGAATAACGCCTATTTTCATCAACAACCGAACGCGAATACTACATGGATGCCGGTAATTTCCCTCCAAACGAAGTTCAGAATTATCACGATGTTAGCGATTTATCGAGAAAAGTATGGACACAATTTCCGACAAAGATTTTAGGTGATTGACATGAATAATATTTTTAGGAGATTGACTGAGAAGTTTTACTTTATTATTAAATTAACGTATCCAAATACTATTTTTTCCTTCATCGGAGAAGTAATCAAATCGATTCAGAGGGCCATTAGGTTCAAAATTGTTTTTATTTTACTGCCCTGTTTATAAAAAATATCTACGAAAGCAATGTTTCGGAAAGAGTCTTTCACGTTTAGATCATGTATTTTTTATTCACTTAGATTTGAAAATTAGGATAATCAGCAAAAATTTAAACGTTGTTTTAGTTTTTAAATGACACATGAATATTCACAACAATGTTGGTTAACGGTAGTATGCACCTTAGATTTTTAACTGATTTTTTTCATATTTCTCATTTTCAAAAGTAATTTTACGTGATGATGAATGCTTGTATCGATAATACCGAGCACGTGAACATGGAAGTGAGGGCTGACAGTGTAGGGGCTTTTGTAACGGCCTACAATTTCCTCGGCAATATTCACGATGGTCACACAAAAATTCAGCACCCGTGTACTAGAATTGTCCAATAAGCTACTTAGGATCCATTAATCCTTGGCACAGACTACCATTGAACGGCATCACTGGGATAACTAGTACGTCAAAAAAAGAACTCTCAGACATGATGTGTTAATGCAACCCACTCTACATTGCAACCTCATACCAGTCATTGTCTCTTAGTCTAGGCACGTATAAAAAAATTACTAGCATCAATAACATTCAAAGTACACTCCTGAACCAACTCAGCAAGATAGCTCATACCACAATCATCTTCATTATATCTGGAGACCACTCATTCTCTCCATACTGCTCAAACACCAAATTTATGAAAATCTCCCTCTCTTGCTCATCTTTACCACATTCCAGCACAAAATGTTCAATTGGTTCCTCCACCTCCCTTTCACAGCGTCGATTCAATCTATTATTTTCCTCATTCCACCTCCACGTGGGTCAATTCACATTCGACGTCTTACACCTCACAGTAAACACGAGTTGGCTTCCAAAACTACTTTCATAGAAGATCTCACACTTAGGCACATTCTTTCACCAGATACTAGATTAGTGTATGTAGGCTTTTGCGTCATGCTAAGCATCCACTTATTCGATCACAACACTTGTTTGCCTTTCAATCTCTTTTTCCACCTCGTACAGTCCCACTCTGTTCGTTCGCTGCCAACATTCTTTAAAAACCAGTCTCCAATTCTAACACGAAAAATCTGTTGCATACTTAGTTTCCTTGCATACCCCCAACAAAACACACGAAGGGAGGGCAAACTGTCATTTGAACCTGCAATTTATTTGAATCCACGCATTGCTAATTTAGTTTCTTCTGGCTTCCCTATTCTGCACAGATGCAAGTGTGGGTTGTTATTTACCTCCACGGATTATCTTGGTATTAATTCATCACAAAACATCCATGATTTTCAGGCACACCTTTGCTTCGAAATATAAATCGAGTCTGGTTCTTTTGTGCACATTACATTTTCGATGAACTCCTAGTAAAGCTGATGTGATCCATGCATAATAACGTCTTAGTACAAGTAAGTTTCTAAGTTGAACACCTAATGCCCACCTAGGCACCAAACATTTTGTTTTCACTTTCTTACTTCACTATTTTTGGGGGGCAAGGTCTACCAGCCACAAACAGGTACATGGTTTTTGCTGAAAACACGATCGAACAGTGTTCAACGATAACTCTTAGTAACCTTGTTATCAAAGCTGGGCGTTATCGCGATAAATTATCGCGATACTTTATCGCGAAAACGATTTCGGGTTATCGGTTATCAGATAATTTTTTTCACGAGTTATCGATTCATTGGTATCGCCGATACTTTTGGTTCCAAACTATCGATAATCGATAATTTCAGTTTTTCCCGCTGGGATTCGACATGAACGGGCGGGACGAGTTCGGGACAATTACTATACGTGTAGGATGTACGTGTTATGGTGTAATAAGGTTGGCCTCTTTTGTGGCCTTTTTGATCAAAAGTGTGGCCTCGTGTGGACTGGGACATCTGGCAACCAATATCGTTATCGCTAGTATCGGAATTTTGGATTTATCAATTTATCGGTTAACGATTATCGGCGATAAATTTTTTGCCAATTATCGATTATCGGTTATCCCCGATAAGGTTTTCGTTATCGATTTATCGGTTATCGCGATAACGTTTTTTCGTTATCGTGCCCACCACTGCTTGTTATGCATAGATTTACTTCAGCTGAATGGTAAAATGCACCGAATTCATTTTCAAAATGACTTCAATGAATATTGATCTTTCTTAGAGTCTAAACTAGTCACTTGTTATGATGAAGTTCGATTTAATTTGATTATGTTGAACAGGAACGGTGTTCAATGCTAATAAGGGTCACCAGCGTGCCCTGGGAAAGGCACACAAAAAAAATTGAGCGTGACAATTTAATGACTCAGAAGGGATTGGATGTTCGAGACGCTACAACTGTCAAGTTTTATTGAACGTCGATGAGCTGCCGTAGGATCTTGTCTCTTCGTGATGAGGAGTCCCTGGGTCCAATCCTGGTAGTAGAACTCCAACCGGCTCGTGGTGGTAAGTGTGAGTTCGTGGTGTGTTCAGGGTTATGAACCACAATAGGGAGGGGTGCGATCGATGAAATGGTAGAGAGACTAAGATGACAACTACATGTAAGTTACGAAGGACGAAGGAGGTAGCCTCAGGTGAGGGTACTGAGTTGGGGGAGCCGTGATCTGAAACGGTTATGTTTACCATGTGAATTGCCTCTCATAGGATGTTCCAGATGTGAGGACTATAGGTAGGCATTGTGGAAATGGTGTAGTATCTTGTAGGTTTCCCGTAGGACTACAAAACACAAGCACCAGACGCGACACGAGAAAGCGTTAGAATAGCGTCATTCAAAATGGAGTGTCCTACTGTTGGCATCGGGCGGAAACGATCAGAGTTACATTTTAGGTAGAAATATTTTCGGGAACACAATTTTAGAATAATTCGGGGTTTTATTGAATGAATTTTGTAATATAAAATTAAACGATAATTATACTGACATTATTTGATTTTTAGATGTTGAATTTATTAATCTTTGAAATATGACTGGTATGGGCCTGAAGAGTCCACTACAAGAGTCAGCAGGTTCAACCCCTCAATCGCTTTCGTTAAATGACTACAATCAGTCATTTGCTGAATCATGATCTCTAAATGTAAGATGCAAGGCTGAGAATTGCTGGCTATTTGACCTGTCATTTAAGATCCCATCACGAACATCAAATTATACATGTTGGTTACATACGACGTTGTCTGGAAATTTCCAATCATACATAGCATGCTATTCTAACATGTGTCCACTTTCTGAGTGTGCTTGCCTCAGAAAACAGGCACCAGGTTTAGTCAAGTAAGGGTTTGGCCCCAATTAATTAAGCCATGTGATGACCTGGTCTATGCTAGCAGGAGACCCTAAGACCGACATCCATTTGCTGTAAAATTTGGGTTAACAAACCTAATATATGACAGAAACTACTGATCCCGGCAAATGATCCTCTTGAGCACCTTTGGGTTTTTCAGTTTTTCCTCTCAAGGCCACTTTTCAAATCATTCGGCAATTTTGACAAGGGCGAATTCAAATTAAGTCACACAGCCAAGATGTGGCTCAAGCGCCGGGTTGGCTGTGTCTCGCCAACCATAAATAGAGAAGTAAAGACAGCTTAATAGTGTCTTATTAGCCCTTCTTATAAGACGGTGTGCAATGGTTTCTGAACGCCCTAACAGACAAACAAAGTGTGATGGTTTCAGCTCAGAGACATATTCACAGATCCGTCGAAGCACTCGACAACTCAATAGAAGTCAATCAATTGAGGTCCAAACCCACAGAATCTCGAGATATAGTGAATAATATCAAAACATTTTGAAAAATCAATTAATCATTTCGAAAAAATCAACATTGACTTTTTAATACCACGTAACAATGTTTTTCTTACTGTTAATACTTAAATGCTCGGAAATTTAGTTCAGAAAAATAGTCATTCTTTGCAAATTTCACAAGTCACGCAAATCATCGCCATGTGTGAATTATTTTTAAGGAATTATTTAGCCTCATTTACACTTGAAAAACTTACCACTGATAGAATTAAATGATGAAATCCTCATATTTGCAAACTTTCTCAAAGCGACCGACTTCTACCTTAATTTGATGGAATTTGCATTTTAAAAAAAAATATCAAAACGTAACCTAATCAATACGCAATAATACTTGTTTTCTATACACCCATGCAACGCAACGAAAGAAAAAATTGTTTATTTTCAATAGAGATGACATAAAAAATAATTATTTTTAAAATTTCTTAACCTAAGTTGGTCAACATGCCATGAAGGAAGTATTAAACATGAAATCTTACACTTCTAGTTGAAACCCCAATTAATTTTAATTAGAGGACTTACTTTCACTTTTCAATTTTCCTTATTTCATTCAAGCTTCAGTCAGTTTTCCCATTTATGCACATTTTTCATCCAATTTTAAGAATGTCATATTTTCAAAGATCTGTTCAGATACTCTAAGAAGGATATTTTTATTGAAAGTTGTCTAAAATTCCCATTAAACGTTATAAAAACCTGTTTAAATCAACTTACTCATTGAAACTAATTACTTCAAGCAAATGTACATGAGCGTAGATGTTCCGCAGGATGTTCTGGCAGAAACTTTGCTCTGAATTAGGCGCCCACATTTCTGATATTTTTACCTTAATAACAAAAATTAACACCTGAACATCGAAAACTAAGGAGAATTGAGTTTTCCAAATCGTTGAAATATAAGGTTAGATTCTATTTGCTGCTGCCCAAAAGGGTATTTAGTATGATTAAAAATATTTGTTTTTTTTCAAATCAAATATTGTTGTGTGAACTGTTTGTTTGGTTCATCACGTCTATAGTTTCTATCCGACATTTGCTGTTCTATGCGACCTCGTTATTCAAATTGGCCACAGAACTTATTTGTATATTGATGAAAAATGCTTCTCTGATGGTCTTCGTTGTTTTTTATCGTGGCCGTTCAATTTTGAAACCCAAAACTTATATGAACTGTCCGCAGTTCTGCTATTCGCCTTCATGTCTCTGAGCGAACTGCCTACCCTATGAAGATCAAGTGGAGAAAGATCTCTGATTAATTATTAGTGGATGACAAATCTACCTGTTTGAAAATTTTTCTAAATCGTTTAATGGCTAATATGGAGTTTGATCTTGATTCTAATGGAGGACTTATGAATGTGAGTACTGAATTTGTAAAAGGTTTTTCTTCTTGGTCATCAAACTTGCTTGAAATTTTGCTCTCAGGCCTCTCATGCAGTTATGCATTTTGGAGAAAACAATTGCTTATAATTAGGCAACTATCCTAATTAATTTTTTAAGATTTTTAAAAAGGTGAATGAAAAGAAGGTTGTGGTTGTTACATTTATGTCCATATTTTGAAAATTGAGCTGGTATTTATTTGCATTTGACTATGGATGCTATATTGTATTGGACTATGTTTAAAGAAAGGCATGCTAAAGCCATTTGTGCCTGTGTAGTTTCTTGAGTTCAGTTCTAAGTTTATCTCAATAAAAGAAATGACGGAATAGTCTAACTTTCATGTAATTTGTAACAAATTTATAATTCTAAAGAAGAATTATGATTTAAAAATTTTTACTTGCCATAATTGATTAGAAATATATGAATGCTAGAGTTTGCCATCTCTAAAATTTCTTCATAAATATTTTTAAAACTTTTACATATTTTAAGCAAGTCGTGATATGATAGAAGAATAAGTTTTTAAGTTGCCTTAAAAGCAATTGCAATGCTACATTATAAAATGAATACTCACAGTATCAAAATTCAGAAACAAATTGTGGAAGAAAAAAGATCATTATTATTTGTGATAAGTGAACGTTTCATTACAATAGGATAGTCTTTGCAACAGAGTGTATGTATGTCCTAGTAATTTCATTAATTTACAAATGGGTGAAATATGGTCCTTGATTATAAATGGGATGGCAAATATGTCTCAATTTTAAAAGTAATAAAATATAATAAAACTTCAGTCAACCTTTTAATAACATTTTTTAGTATTATATACAACTCATGAACATGCTAAAAAGTAATTTGTTCAAGCAGGAAAAATAAATTAAGTATAAAAAATTAAATAGATTTTTAAAATGAGGTACAGTTCAGAAAAAAATAGCAAGCTTTTCTATGCATTTCAAAATTTATATTATATTGGCCTAACTATTAAGATATAGCTATTTTTTGTGACCAGCAAATTATTGTATGGTATTGAAAGTAGGCAAAAGGTGTTAGCTTAATCTATCTAAAATATAAAACTTACACCTTTGATAGAGATACTTTTAGATTACTTTAGCTATAGATAGGCCATTGGGACTTCTTTCTTATATGCCTTCTCTGATTCTTTTAGTTTTTATGCCACTTTTTGGATCTCATCTTTATTTTTTATTTGTTTTCTAACTTGCTTTTACTGTAGGCAGAATATTGTCTATGGGAATACACCTTGTACAAAGATCTCAAATTTTCTTTAATTTATGCGTACTCTGCACTTTCTTTCATGAAAATATCTTTAATATAGAAATATAACCTTGAATTAAATATTATCATATTTGTGGAATATTAGTTTATCTTTTCAATGCATGCTGTAAATGAGAGCAATGGCTTTCAAGTATATTTGGTTCTTAAAGCAATATATTTCAATGAATTTGAATTAAAAAT
Organism: Platorchestia sp. MABIK; assembly: GCA_014220935.1. NCBI lineage: Eukaryota > Metazoa > Arthropoda > Malacostraca > Amphipoda > Talitridae > Platorchestia > Platorchestia sp. MABIK. The sequence continues at coordinate 19,881 of JACJUY010000377.1, forward strand.
TTTATTTTTACTTTCAAATGTATAGTTTATTATCATTTTCTAAAAAAATTAATTGTAAAGAATATTGAATTGTAAATTTCTGTCAAGAATCTCCTAGATATAAATTTGAAGTGCAAAACTTTCAGTTAAAGCAAATGAATTTCTATATAAATAATTAACTCACTCATAAGTATATGTAAAAACCTCTCTGATTACAATTTTTAATGATAAGGATTACAGTGTTATGCAAAGAATGCTGAATAATATATACAGGGCTCATGGGATTCATGTTGTGCAAATTAATTTTTTGCTTCGGTGCTAAACTCAACTGTAAAATGAATCCAGCAATATCATAGTAGCTATTTTCATTAATTTACAATTTTGGGGCTTTAGGCCTTCATTAATAGTGAAACTTGTTTACTCTATGAGTTATTCAAAAAAGAAACTTAAAATAATATACCATGAGTGAACATTTGTTAGTTTCACTTGTTGCTTCTCCAGTGTTTGCTTTGTACTAACATTTTTATATCTGTGCCTTTAAATCCAATGAGGTGGAAGGTATTACAGAAAAATAGATTTTTCCTCACCATTGGATAGTTGATGTAAATGAACTGTTTGCCTATATATTTCAATCAGAATTAATACAGGGACAACTTACTCTTCACAGATAGAAAAATAGAACTTAGGTTCTTATATCTTTTTAAATGAGTTTACTATAGGATATGTATTTCATGCAAAGAATTTGATTGTAAATACTTTTGTAAAGCAACATTGTATGTTGATATTTGTGCTTCTGGTGTGCAACCTCCTCTGGTGAGATGAGAGGCCACCTCTGGACTTCCTTTGCATAGCACCTGTTGGTTTTGTCTAATAAAGAGAGATCTTAAGCTCTTTCTCTCAGCCATACTGGAAACTTAAAATTACAGCAATATCATCACATTTTAAACATAAATTTTTAACTTATACCCCCACATACACCATTCTGATCTAGAAAGTGTCTTGATTGATTGACCCAACCCACAATTTGATGGTCCCTTTCTGCTCCTCATAACTTAGTTTGGCATTTCAGTTGGCTTGCTTTGGTTTTACTCTTCATTGTATCTATTTTGCTAAAAGCACATTTGCTTGCGATTCCACAAGAAATTTGATAGTCAAATTTTTTTAAAGACACAGAAGTTGAGTAATAGCATATGTAGCTTTTACCTTTACCTCCAGTAAAATTTTGTGAAAGTAGCATACATGTCTCACTTTTATTAAATGTTATATTCTGAGACTATGTTTCCCATGAAAAATTCAATTTGTGCTATTTTAAGTAAGATGAAGATGTTCAAGTTTATCGTGATGGACGTATTAACTAGTATTTTTCTCTAGTAGATTAATTTCTGTTTCCAAAATTCATCTCAATCTAAATTTTAGATGGGATAATATGTGGGGAAAGGATAATGTGTGTAATTAGTTTTTTAATTCAATTCCTATGCAGCAAATTATTTAGCTTTTTTATTTCAAATGCAAGTGTATTTCTGCCAATTTTAATTGTTGCTGAATTTGGTACTAAAAATACTACTGAACAAGATGTTTTCTGAATGATAAATCTTTAACTGATGAATACAAGTTAAAAGCAGTGAGATAAGTTTGACATTTTTATAGGAAAAGGAGCATTCTAGCCAAAAAAATATGGGATTAATGTAGAGTTGATGCATTGAATTGGTGTATATAAAATGAATAAGATATGTTTATGAAAGTTTGGTGGGAGGCCTATTTCTTTAGATCAAGAGATGGCAGCTTCCATTTCAGGCTGCAGTGTTTAGCAATATTGTTTGAAGTGCTCAAAGAAATTTAGAATTTCTGGACTAAAATGATCTAGCAGTTTATACTGAGGCAGCAATAGTGGTTTTTGAAATTCTTTGCTTTAAAAAATGAGTTGTAATTTATTCTTATGTTGCAGCAAATATTAGCCCTCACTGCTCCTCCTGGAAGTCGTGATCGCTCAGACTCGTCCAATGGTGCCAGCAGCACCGCTGAACCAGTGTCAAGTCTCTCTGCTCACCCTTACTTCAAGCGGCCTGGTCGTGGCCACAACAGAGACTGCTGTGATGCTTGTGGAGAGGGAGGGGACCTCATATGCTGTGATATCTGCCCAGCTTCTTTTCATCTTATTTGCCAGTGAGCTATTTCTTATTTCCTTGGTGACTTTAAAAATTTATCCTTATTGTCATATTTTTATGAGAATATTTAGCCATGCTTGCATATATGTAAATTAAATTCTCACTGACACTTGGACAGTGTTTGAAATGTACTAAATTTCTTATTTGCTTCTTAACTTTTAAAATTCATCCTGATTATCATATTATCATCAGAGTATTCAGCTATGCCTGCATTTATGTAGATTAATTTCTCACTGACACTTGGGCAATGTTTGAAATATAGCAATATTACATCTGCTGAGCTCAATACTGAGCTTCACTGTTGGAAGGATTTTGAGTGCATCATGTCTTGCTGTGCAGTGACCCGCCACTCTATGAAGAGGACATCCCTACGGGCGAGTGGGGGTGCTTCCAGTGCCAGGTAGCCAATGTGAGTATCCATTCCTGCACTTCAGTTCTGTCTCTCTCTTCTGTTTTGTTCCTATTATTATCTTGTTTGTTTTGTTCCTATTTATGATGTCTCTTTTGTTTTGTTCCTATTTATGATGTCTCTTTTGTTTTATTCCTATTTTTGCTCTCTCTTTTGTTATTTTGTCTAGTTTTTTCTCTTATTCAAAATTTTCTTGATTTGTTTTAGCCTTGCATGGTTTTCCTCTTTTGTTTTGCCCCTATTTTATCTTTATCTTATGCTTTGCTCCCCGTTTTTCCTTTCTTTGTTTTGCTCTCTATTTTTCCTTTTTTGTTTTGCTCAAATTCTTTTTTGACTTCTTTATTTTGTTCCTATTTTTCCAGTTTTCAATGAACTTTTTTGTTTGTTAATTTTGGTAATACTCTATCCTTTCCTGCTTTTACTCTTCATCTTGCCACTATTGCTCTGCCAAATTGGTTTACATCAAGAATATGAGGCACTCGGATTTGCCCATCATTACATTTATTTTTGGCCACACAGAAAGGGCATAATAGAACTTGTTTTCTAAAATGATGGTTTATTGTAGAACATTTAAGTGATGCAAAAAGAAGTGACAGAGCTTTAGATTAGTGGTAACTAAAATCAGAAGTCAAATACAAATAAAGCCCTGAAAATGGATTATGCAAAACAAAAATGCAGGAAAAAATGAAACAAAACACCAGATGAACACTTTTATCAATAGAACAATAACTGTGCTAAGATAAATCCTTTAGGTATTACTATGAACCTTACTGATTCAAAGTGAAAGAAAGGCAGTGTATTTGGAAATTATTCAATTGCAGAAACATAGCAAAAGCACAGTACAACCACTGAACAATTGAACACATTTCAAATTTTTCATTACTTCTCTATTTAATATTAAAAATCATTTAAAGGGACAAGAGCACACAAAAGCTATTCAGACTCTTGCAGGCTGGACGTCCCCGTTACACGTGAGACGATGTTTGGGGCCACACTTGCAACATCCATGTCTTGAAAGTCATTGTGGTTGAATGAGGAAATAAAACAATCTGTTTGTCTTATTCCACATTTTTGTAATGCAAATCCTGCATGCTTTCTATCTCATATTTGCATTATTTTGCAATTCAGGGTTTTCTCTGTTCTTCAAATTTTACAGCCTATTCTATCTGAAAGCTCAATGTGAGTGCTAGGCAGGGCATAGGACTCATGTCTCATTTTCTTCATCAACCTATTTGTTTATAATTAAAACTTTTATTACCTCCACTTTTTGTATAAGTACGTTAGTGTATTTGACCATAAATTTTTATCAATTCTCTCCCTTGTGTTACTAATTGTCTTTCTCACCATCTCATTTCATGTATTATTTTTATTTTCTTAATCTTGGGTGAGATAGTTTACTCTGGTTACATTTTTTAAGTGTTTTCATTTATTATTGTGACTTTATTTGAGATTTTCTTTTGGTGTGCCATAAATTTTACCAATGTTTGATGTTCAAAGCTGCTAATTTGTGTGCAATATATATGAATGAAGTATGTTTAAACTTTTAACTTGAAACAACATCTAAATCAGCACTGGTTTTTAAAAGTATCCATCAAAAGCGACTCAGGAATAGGATTTAGATTAACTTTGTGTTGAAGCTAAAAGTTTTGTGTGGACTGCCTTTTCTAAAATTCCATGTCCATGTTCCAGATTGATGAAGACAGAGGGTCTGCTGCTAGTCGCAATGGCATCGCTAATTTCAAGCTAAATCGGGGCATCAAAAGAAAAGAAAGAGACGACGTGTCTTCCAAAGCTCCAGGCAAAGGAGAACTTTGCCCCAAGACCAGCAAGCGCGACAAGTGTGACAGCGTTGCACCCTCCGTGGAGAGCAGCACAAGCAACCCAAATGGTGGTGGGGTGTCCCGTGTGTTGGTCAACGGTCACGAGATGATCGTGAGCGACTCTCCCTTCAGAGTACTTGTGGGGCAGGTGGCCACCAGCAACCCTAAGCAGTTCGTGCTTCCTTACAAGCATACCGTCCCTATTGCCTTTCCTGGTGAATCAAAAAGTAAGTTCATCATGTTTCCTTCCTGTTCTTACATTTTCTCAGCTATGGTAATTTGTTATCATATTACTTGGTAAAACATTTATCAGACGGATCTTCAATTGAAAATTTTTGAATTTTCAAATATTTCCCCAAATTAATTTGGCTTATTTATTTTAGTGTTTTTCCTGTCTACTATCATTTTCAATTTATTAGCTCTGCACTTAACCGTGTGTAGTGATGCAAAAAAAACGGTTTTATTTTATGGCAGTTTTTTTTGCAAAAAAAAAACATGTTTTTTATGTGTTTTTTTTGTTTTTTTTCGTTTTTTTTGCACACATTCAAATTTTGTTAGGAATATGTCTGTTTTTTTTGTTGGTCACATAAAATATAGTAATATCAATGTTTTTAAGTCATGATTTTTTGTAATTAAAATAT
>JACJUY010000377.1:39668-139493 GCA_014220935.1 Platorchestia sp. MABIK
GGCTGCTGCTGATTCTGGCAGTTCTGGTGCGGCCAGTGCTGCCTCTCTCGCATCCTAGTGACTAAGGGTGTTGTTTGTGGCCTGCTGTCGGCTACCCTCCCATAGGGAGGAGAGGCCTGGTATATGTATGTATCTTGGTAGTTTTGCCTTGCTCAATGTGTCTACCTTCACAATTTTGAGGTCTCATGTTCACCCTTAGGGTTAATTATTATCAGCTAGGCTCTCTATGGAAGAGGCATTTGTAAATATATGTTCTTTGTCTTCCTAGGTTATGTGCCTTGTGCTCGCACCTCTATGGGAACTGTTTTCTTATGTTGGCTTGCTTGTTCGAGTTTGAGACCATTCTTGCCTTCAACATTCTTTGATCCGTTACCAGTTACGATTAAAGCCATTCAAAGTTAGTTAAATGCTTGACACTACAATTCTTTTTTTTTTTCATTTCGTATTTATCTAAAGAACTTCGTTTTTGCAGAGTATCTTCCTCGGTGGGCAGCGGCAGTAATTGCAGTGGCAGCAATGGTGCGCACGAGAGCAAGGCTCTGTGCCTGTCGGACCTGCTGCACGAGACGCTGCAGGCGCTCCAGACCAAACTACACGCTGCTCATGCTGCCAACCACAGTGAGTCTCTCGTGCTCTTCTCAACTGTGTTTCTATTTTGAGTGCATCTCTTGTACGAGTAACTAACTGCGAGGCTGTACCTTTCTGTTTTCAGTCTCTATGCTGGTATTCTTCATGAATCTTAAGATTACCTCCTTTCCACAGTGCTCTCAAGGTTGTCTCTCTCTACAGGACACTTTGTTTGGTGCGGAGCTGTTTCTGTGTGTCGATGTATTGAAGAGGTTTGTTGGATAGCAACCTTTGTATTTTCAAAATTGATATCATTCAATAGAGTATCGTTATCATTCATTTTTCCAGGGGAAAATCTATGAGGGCCCGAGCTAAGAGTTAGGTAGGTCTTCTTTTTGTAGAAAAAAAATGTTTTTTGTTATGTTGAGAATCACCTTCTTTCAGTTCACTGGTGTCCTGTTTTTCAGAACATACTACTTCTTCAAATTTTATCTTGTTTTATAAACTTTTTTCTCAACTTGCTGTTTCTAAACCCCTTCTGCTCAGATTCTGCATTCACCTATCTCTATACTAAATGGTGCCTTCCTCCTTTCTTTCTTTGGAGCATTTTTTATTTGGGCAGTTAGGAAGGCTTAGACTAACATCTAATTTAATCTTCGCTTTCTTGTGCCTAACTGTTTTTGTTTCCTTCCTTCATTCAAGGGTGATGAACGTCTTTTTTTCTTAGGTGTTGGGTGTGGTTTTCAGAAAAAGTTTTTATCATTTCAGTCCTTTGTTGACTAAAAGACTGGCAACGTCAACGTAAAAATCAAACGTCAACGCTCACTACAAGCGATTGAAAATATTCTCGCCATGAGAAAGAAGATGGCCTCTTGGTGGCTTTATCTTAAATGCTAACATCAAGCCAGCAGTAACTGTAGTGGTAAAATGATGACTATGAAAACAATACAATGCTCACATTTAGTAAGCGCCTCTTACTCCCTTTCTGGCATGGTTGAGCAGATGAGCTAAGCTCATTGGACCGCAACCTAGTGGAGCTGCTGGCAATGCAGAGACTGGAGCAGCTCCAGCAGGCACCCACGGCACCTTCGTCGCCTCCTCTCTACACCGCCCCAGCCCTGCCTGCCCATGCTCTGCTGTGCCCCCTCATTGAGCCACCATCAGTTCAGCCGGTCAGTCGCTTAGCCCTTCACCGTCAAAGTGGATTGCAAAAGCCAGTTTTGTGAACAGCTCTAATGTATTTTATTCCTTGTGAAATTTGTGCCCTAATGTGCTCTTCGAAGTTCATTGTCAAGTGGAAGTCACTTCCTTGTTAGAATGTCAGTGATTACATGATGCCGGTGCCAGTTTAATGATGGTGGTTGTGACAATGGTAATATGAGTACAAAATGCAGACATTAAAGGGTTAATGCCCCTTCAGAGTAAAATATTTCATTGAAATTATTTTGTAACTTAGCGTTTATTTTATATTTTATTACCTGAACTCTAAATTGCTTCTCTCACTCGCTCACTCTTTATTCTACTTTTCGTATTATGATACTAAGTGGAACTCGACATCCAAAAAGACAGCATTGGCACATCGGTAGTGGATTTAGTTTATCTTCTATGTCTGATGTTATGCGTTTTGTCTTTCTCGTTTGGTAATTATAATTAAATAGATAATGTAATATAGATTTTCATCCATCCAGTCCAAGCGTATGAGAGGGTTTGTATTGAGTGAAGAATGTTGCTACACTGTATGAGTGTTTGCTATTTCAAAGATGCTGTGGCGTGGTTTTTAAAAGAATCATTTTGTTTCATTGAACTAGCACAAGGACGGTTTGGAGATTTCAGATGCTCTTAGTGCGCTTGATTTTTGTTCCTAATTTGTGGTTATTCTTATTATTTGTTGCTCAAACTTCCATTATGACCTGCAATTATTTTGCTAGTTGATTCTGCTATGACGCTATAAGGTGTCACCAGTTCACCGAGAACTCTAATGTCTATATTGTAGTGCAGCGTTTTGCATGGTCTGACTGCATGAATATTTAATTTCTTCCTATTTATTATTGTCCATGTGAACTTATTTCAGTGGAATTGCTGTGTGTGAGCACTCATCTCTGGAGATGTTTCAGAAAGGAATGGGCTGGTCCCATGTTGTGCGTAGCTGTAGAATGTTGGGTACATTCCTCTCTAAGTAACATTCATATACATTTCTATCAAATCTACAGCTACTCGTGCTACATTCTGTTTGTGTCTGAGATTACCATAGGTCCTTTTTGAGGGAGAGTTTTTTAATGATTTGTGGTGAATTTGTTCCTATGCTTTATGACGTTATAGTTCTGTTTTGCTCAGCATGTGTATAATAAGATATTTTAACACAGGTTTGGGTAGACGTAGAGGCTCCTCCTCCTGACAAGGCCCCTCCAGTGCCCATGCAGTACAGACTCCTCACCGTCGGCAAAGGTGAGCTGCTGCGAGCTTTGTACTGTGCGCCTTAGTCACACTTCGTTACTAGATGCCAAAATTCTCTTTCTTCTGAGTGCGTTAAAAACGCTTTAGTTATGGGATGGTGGACATTATTTTGATTAGCTAAAGGTCTGCAATTAATGACTTTTTTGGCTAAACTTCTGCAATCAATGGTATTTTTGGCTTAACTTCTGCACTTAATGGCATTTTTGGCTAAACTTCTACAATTAATGGCATTTTTGGCCATAACTTCTGCAATTAATGGCAGTTTGGCCATAACTTCTGTAATTAGTGGCATTTTTGGCATAATTTTTGCAATTAATGGCGTTTTTTTGCTAAACTTCTGCAATTGATGACTTTTTTGGTAAAACTTCTGCAATTAATGGCATTTTTGGCTTAACTTCTGGAGATTAATGGCATTTTTGGCATAATTTTTGCAATTAATGGCGTTTTTTGGCTAAACTTCTGCAATTAATGGCGTTTTTTGGCTAAACTTTCGCAATTAATGGCGTTTTTGGGTAAACTTCCGCAATTGATTGCGCTTTTTGACTGATTTGAAAGTAGTTGATGACGCTTCTCTGTGCCCCTCAGGAAGCCACAACAACGTCAATTTGGAGCGTTATGGCCACTGCAACTACGTCTCCAGCAACCACGCCTGCATCATCCTTGACGAGGTACACTTGGCTTCTTTCCTCCACTGTTCTTACTAATGGCCATCTTAATGGATTATTGGCTGTAAGTTTTCCACCATTTGAAGTTCTACTTCATTTTGTATTTCCCAGTTGCTGCGCTTGTCTCCTGTAACAAGTTTTCTGAAATTTTTGTCACATTGTCATATAAAGTCCAAATACTTCGTGCACTTACATCTGGTATTACACTTAACCCGGCTTTTCTATTCCATAGTAGTTGAACTTACAATAACTTTTACATTTTCCAGCAATTCTGTTAGTAGGACATTTATTTCTAAATTCCCTGCAGTGTTACCTATTTCACCTGATATTGTGCATGTTCTACGTAGTCTTGCCTTGTAGATCATTTGTGGAGAGGTCCCCTCAGTAGTGACTTATTTCCTGCAGTAACCTCCTTCTGGGGATATAGGGAAGGCAATAAGTTTAAATTAATTTGGTCCGTCTATTCTGTCCTATGGGCACTGGCAAATTGTTTAATTACCTCAGTTATAGAAAGGTCTAAGGGAGTTCTATCTTTCGCGCCCATTTAGCTACTTTCAGTTTTCTTGCATTTTTTGTTGTCTCACAGTATTTTCTTGTCTCACAGTATTTTCTTGCTCTTCCTTTCTAATTTATTGTTTTCTATACGCAGGACATCTTGTGTGTGGGAACTCACCCTGAACTTAGATTCCCCATTTTTTTAATTATCCATTCCAATTCCTCCTCTTCTTTCTCATGATCTTGCCTTTGTTGTGACTAGGGAATCTTGAATTAACATACGTAATAATTATTTTTTTCAGTACTCCGGGCAATACGAACTTGTGAACTATAGCAGCGATGGCAGTCACGTGGATGGAGGCATCTATCGGTGTGATTTCTCCAGTCAGAAGAGCGTTGCCGCCCAGTCTCCACCCAGCTCCTTGCAACAGCAGGTTTGTTGTGTCCAACTTCTGCCGTTCACGGAGAGCTTGTTCTCAGTATTGTGTGAGGTTTGTATTAGACGTTCTGTGCGCAGGAGTCTAATCTTGTTGAGAGCCAATGAGGCAAAAAATTGCCTTCTTTATCTTAAAGTCTTGTGAGTAGATATTGAGGTTAGGTAGGTCTTTTTGCATGAAAGCCTGGCGAGTAGATCTTGAGGTAAAGCAGAACTTCATATCCTCAAAGTCTGGAGAACTTCAGAGTGAGTAGATCATGGGGTAGTGATTTGGCAGCTAGTCCTGGCTTAGAACTTTACTCATTCAAGAACTGCAGAATTTTATAGTGATGGTATGTTCTGTTCTTACTTGATTCATGTGTTTTCCATCTACATGATCAAAATTTATCTTGTAAATGTTCCTGTCATTAAAAATTATCTGTGGTTGGAATGAAGTATACTTATTTTCAAACGTGATGCACACTTGCAATTTGAAATCATTTGCTGTCGTATATTGTAGGTAATTTTTTCTATGTATTTCTCACATGTGTTCTGTCTGTCTCATTTGTAGCTACATCAAAATTTCATAAATTATCCATTTATTATCGAGCTTTTCACTTCATGATGTAGTGAGCATAAGCCAGCCATCATTACTGTTTTGGTCGAATTTCAGGTTCGTGAATGCATTCAAAAGTACCGTGAGGCATACAACAAGAATGGAGCTCCAGGTTACCGTTTCAACCTCCCTGAGGATGGAGATGCCAAGGCTCCTTCAAGTGGTCCCAGCGTGGGGGCCAGGAGCCTGAGGAGTGAGGCCGCTGCTGTCATGACCAGTCGCTCTGACCAGGTGAGAGGTGCTTCTTGCTGCTGGTGTACACAACTGAGTACAGTAGGGACACAGAAACCAACCAAGTGGCCCATTTCCTTCCCAAATCACGTCTTGTCAGACACCAGAATACGGGCACCAGAGTAGGAATAGAAGGAAAATATCGACCCAATTCAAAGTCAGAATTTAGATAGACGTGTACGTGAGGATTAGAAGGAAAATATCGACCCAATTCATAGTCAGAACTAATATTTGGGACGTGTACGCATTTAAATCTAAGCTCTTGTTTTCAGTAGCATATTATTTTTTGTCGATGATATTACGGTGTTTAAAGGCTTAGTCAAGTATGACGACACACTGCTTGTATACTTGTCACTTTGTATCACCTGGTCAACACTAAGGAAAAGTTCGCCTCAGAAGACAGTTCTCGATCTTTCTACACTGACATTTGCTCTCATTGCAGCTATTTCTGTTATGATAAGAATTTTTCCTCTCTTTAGAACACTTTACTGTGGATAGGGAGGCTTAAACTAACTTGCGATCTAATCTTGAATCTTGGGTGAGAATTCTTCAAAGTAAGGGAAATCACACATCACGCGTGTATGAGGAATTGCATCGTTGGTGTCGCAGCACTTAGCTCCTATGTAACATGGCGGCTCTCTCTGCTTTTCATTCACCACTTTCTTTAGCCAAAAATCGAACTCCCCCTCTCCAGTTCGCGTGTTTGTCAATAGTTCATGGAAATTAATTTTCATATGGTTTTAAAAATTAATTTTATCAAGTAAAGGTTTTACAAATTAATCAATGGAAGAATTCTTGAGCTACTTTGGAAGAGTGTGTCTCGTAGTTGTGCCGTCTTTGAGGCACGCCTTTGGAGGCACGCTGAGCTGTTCATACAAGGTTTTCAGCGCCGGCTGATACAACCATATTCTGGGTTGTTTCATGTTGAAACAGATTGTTAGATATTTTCTGCTTTCTATCATGTTGAAACGAATTATTAGTCGTATGGATAATTTTTTTCCACATGCGTATTAGCTTATAAATGCTGGTTGTAAAACACTCCTTCATGTTGAAGTGCAAAACTTCAAATTGCCATTTTTAGCTTCATGATTTCTGAGAGTTTAACCCAATCAAATGGTTTTGCACAGTAAATGTAGTTTAAAGGATCAAGGCAGAGCATGCTTCACCCAATGCTACAATATTTTCTACTGGTAATGCCACAGGATTCTTGTTGTCAAACTCAAATTCGGTTTTCTTTTGTTGAGGCTAAAATCTCTATTTTGAATGTTGTAAACTGTCTTATCCAAGCTCTTAAAGCAATCTTCCATCCGTATAAATGTGATAGTGTGGGTAAGGTTTGGTGTAATTAGATATCGCAAAATACTGCGAAATTTCAGAAATTACTTAGGTTGAATATTACGTATCACTGATCGAACGATGCCTTGAAGTGATTTTAACCCTCAAGTCAAGGGATTTTGTGAGTTATCTATTTGAGTTGATATTATAGTTTCCTTGAAGTTATTTTGCAAATTATCTATTTGAGTTGTTATTATGGTTCCCTTGAAGTCATCTATTTGAGTTGATATTACGGTTTCCTTGAAGTTATGTGTGCTCGTTGCCTTAGGTTATCCGGAGGTGCGGCTGCGCACGTGCGTCAGGGGAGGACCGCGTGCGGGGAGGCTGGGAGGGGCCTGCTGTGCTGCACCACGGCTCCTTCATCAAGTTTGGGTGAGGCTCACTGGTACTTCGAAATGTGCTCGCTTCCTTCACCTTATACCGTGTTGATTTTTGTACTCGTTGCACCGTTGTTGCAGCTACTGATTTTAGACTGGCACTGCGCAGCAGGTTGGCACTGCGCAGCAGGTTAGATCAGGAAGCTGCCACTGGGCGCTGAAGTTTGAAGAACACATTCGGGTGTGCAAATTCGACGGAAAATAGAATATATTAGAGCTGTTCATAGAAGTGGATTTTGGATTCAACTGGTGTGATAACCGGTAAACGCGTAGTTATTTCGTTACAAGTAAGTTTTCATTTACCAAAACTGTCTAAAGCGTTTTGTGGATGTTTTTTTTATAAATTTAAACTGAGTATTAATTAGCAAGTTTTCTCTAGTGCCAGACGTGACATTTCAAAGTGATTTCAGCTTCTTATTGTGTTAGTAGATTTTTGATATATTCCATGTGTGTCACGTAATGAAATATTCCGTATGTATCACGCAATGATAAATCCTGTACGTGTCACGTAGTGATAGATCCTGTATGTATCACGTAATGATAGATCCTGTATGTATCACGTAATGATAGATTCCGTATGTATCTCGTAGTGATAGATTCCGATACTCAGAAGGGCTTAAGCTCATTAACTGTGTCTATATTCCTAGGGTTTTGCTGTGAAACTTTGAACCTACGGAGCAGGCGGCACACACAAACTTACTTTTACTTCAATAAGGAATGCCAAGTTTTCTTGCATATGAATTCTGTTGTGCTTGCCAGGAAATGTTAATTGAACACAAATCTTGCTTTGTTGTTGATCGTAATTGAGACGTAAAACTATTTTTCATTTTGAGTCGATCAAATAAAAGATAGGTAATCAAAACAGAGGTACTTCAGTTCAACCTTGTGTTTTATTATGCTGAATAATTCTTGGTGCTGAATATTTGGTCATTTTATATTTGGTCATTTTATATTTGGTCATTTTATATTTGGTCATTTTATATTTGGTCATTTTATATTTGGTCATTTTATATTTGGTTTATGACCTGACAGTTCGAGTTTTTTCATTATTTTCTCACTTTTATGACTCCAACTCGACATTCAAATGATTTTTTTGCTATTCTTCCGTATTTGAAAATAATTTTTCCCTGATATAATTCAAGTTGATTGTGCATAGAATACTAGCATAATTACTGATATTCCCCACGACTCGTGCAGTTGCCTGAAGTTCGTGTTCAGCATAGTGGAGACGGCCAGCACGGGCAACTGGCGGGCAACGACAGAGGAAGCTTACACCAAATTTTACGAGCGCGAGTGCCGGGAGCGGCGTGAGGAAGAAGAAGCGGCAGCTGCAGCAGCTCTCAAAAACAAGGAAAAAGATGCGTCCCGAGGGTCAAGCAAGCACGGCAAAGAGAAGAACAAAGACAAGGACTTGATATTTGATGGGGGAAAGGAAGGTCTGCACAAAGATTCTATTGAGAAAGAAAGAAAAAGGGAGTCCAAGAAAAGTAAAAGAGACAAAGAAGGTAAAAAAGACAGAGAAAACAACAAAAGGTCTTGAAGCAACTTATAAATAGATCTTCAGAGCCCTCTGTGGCCAGACACTGCCTACGTAGCTAGATATCCTTGAAGGCCAAGCCTTCTACTGTGTGCGTTCATGGCTAAGCTGTGCGAGCATAACTTGTGTAAAAATCCCAAGTTGAGTCTCATTAATTTATCCAGTCGTCACTTTAGTTGTGCTGTTGGACAACTTAAATTCTCATGAATGGTCGACGCTCAATAGAAGATGAAGGTTTAGCGTTGGCTAAGCAACAAGTAATAGGAAAGAAATCCGTCTCAAATGTCTTCTAAGCTTTGTTGTACGAGGTGTTCGTTATTCCTTTATTTCTCACATTGCTATAATTATTGTAATTATTTTTGTGAGTCGTGATGAGAACTAGTTTTGTATTAATTTTTACTACGAGGACAACGCGATGCGTGGTGCGAGCGCCGTGCTCTTTTTACCCGCGCCCTCTGGTCTCGTTGGCCAGGGGCGCGCCGTTGAATCTCCTGCCTCTGTGCGTCTTGACTCGATCGTTCTGGTGTTGTTGAATCCTTGCTTAACTTTCTTTATTGGGGGATCCATACTTGCATTATGCTGGTGACCTCGGCGGAATATTTCCTTTAAAATTATTATTATTAAATATTTTCTTTCTTAACTAAGCTATTTAAATAAATATTGGATATAAGTATACGGTTGTTCCTTAACTGTATTCTTCTACTTTGTTGCGTCATTATGTTTCCAGAAATCTCTTTTTTTCTTCAGAGGCATTTTGTCAATACAATATTGTTGTTCATTTTTAAATAGTCTTTTCTTTCTTATGTGGCATGTTCTCATTCACAAATTGGAGATAGCTGCTCGTTCTGCATGGGTACTCTTAGTTCATTGATCTTTTATGATATTTGCTCAGTTGGAAGAGATCTTTGTTCTCAAAGTTGAGTATTTGAAGTGAATATTTTAATTAGTGTAGAAAGTATTTCACAAAAATGCTCATTTTCCAAATGAGTTTAGAAACTGCGTTAGAGTACTTAGTGTACACAAAAATTCTTTTGTACACTGCAATCGTTCATGTGCGATAATCTTCTTAATTTTACATTAGTACTAATTAGTACTACTGCTCTCTCTTACGTAGTTTTTTTGTACTTGTAATAAATTTGTGTTGATTTTTATGGCCTTAGAGGGGCGTTACTTTTTCAAGCTTCCAGAGAGTAATCCATTTAATGTTTTTGAATTTTACTTCAATTATTACTTGCGCAGATATGTTTAATCATTTGTTTTGTTTTTCAGGTGAAAGTACGGAATTATACGTCCGACTCGTACGTTCACCGTGTCATTTTTGCGGTTGAATAAATTTTTAATTAGTTCCCGCAAAAATGTTCATCCATTGGCAGTATTGTAGTGCAAAATCTAATCGTTCCCAGCCCATCCTTGATGTGTCGACTAGGAACACGTGACTGAACCAATTCACGGCGTGATGTACCGTGTAAACCGTTGGGAAATGTGAAAAAAACTTATTACGGCTCTGACCAGAGACGTCTCTGTTTTAACTGAGACTTTACCGCTAAGGCACTGCCAAATCCACCTACAAATTCAGCACCTGCTATGTATTGTGTCTGCGAGCAGAGACTACATTTGAATGTAGTGTTGCTGTAATCTGTGTCGCGAGAACTTGAGAAGGCGATTAAGAGAGTTTTTGATGTACAAATGATACAAAATTTTGCTAGTTGGCTTCTTTAGATACTAATGTGTGAGAAAGTGGCCATCTTTTTAGCGATGAACCCACGCGAATTTTTGTTCTTTTCTCCACACGAATTTTCCCATCGACCGAATATGTGCTGTGTTGCCGAGCCTTTAAATCTAATGCTTGAGTTATTTCTTGATAATGAGCTCTTTTTTGGGGCAATAACCTATTGCTTCAAACCTAATTATTAACTGGTTTCTTCTCCCTTGCGCTCTCCGTATAGTTCTGCATAATTTTTTGTACTTAGATTTGTACTTGTTTGAATAGTCGGCAAATTGAAATGTCGCACATCACGCACATAGCCGTTCGCTTAATTTATCTGGCTGTTCAATTTACGATCACAACATTGATGAGCTTCCATCGTTACAAGCCATGAAATATCAAGATCCTTCTTTCGAGCTGATCATTGATTTATTGGTAGGCTCCTTGGAAATGAAAATACTTTAACAGCTATGAGCATTTATCCAATCAAAAATGTTATTCTCAGAACGTATTAGTTCTCTAATAAATACTGTGAAATGCGTGCATGCCCGTTCATTTTGGGCTACCCAGATGCGCTGGGGTAAAGGGCATTGAAAGGCTGAGAAACCTGTGTTCATTCCAGTGATGAACCTGAGTCTCTTCTTTACTCCTGTAGTTCTTCAATCTCTTCCTATAGGTGAAATTGAATTATTCCTTAGCCTTTGGATTTAATTAAATATTATGTTCATTATGACGAGATGATTTTGTGAAATGAATTGACATGAATATGAAAGGAAAGAGTGTGATGAACAGGTGTGACAAGAGCTCAGAATTGAAGAGTGTAGAATGTTCTGGTGCTCAGAGCATAGTGAGGGAATGTGTGGTCTGCATTTGCTATATAATGAAATTTCTATCTCAACCTTAGATAGAGGGAAGTTTCATTATTTCATTTACTTTTGTGCCTTCATTCCAACGAGTTAGAACAAACGAAGTAAAAAATTGTTACTGAAATCCCAATTGAATCAAAGTTTGCGAGATCTTCACGATTTGATTTTGAATGGTTACTCCTCGGAAGGATACAACCTATGTCTGAATATTAGCGCTCCCGGGAGAAGATGTTGAGTTCCAAATTGAAGAATGGATTTTGATATTGTAATGACCATTTTTTTTTGTGTACTGCTGTCTTTTTTCGTCATATTAGTTTCTTCAAATTTCAGCTTCTTTCATTATCATTTATCTCTAGTGCTTTTCAACACGCAGGATGTGGGGACACGCCTTGTTCTTAGATTCTGAATTCCTTTAACTCCGTACTAAATGATGCCTTCATCATTCCTATCTTTGGAACGCGTTTGTTGTGGTTAGAAAGGCTTGACTAACCTATCTCATCTGATTTAATTTTACGTCTTCTACTGTGTTGCGTGCAGGTTAAAGTTTGTACAGAATTTCATTGATTAATGTTGTTTGCGTTTATTTTATGGACAAAGAGATTATAGCAAAAGTAGTTCGGCATTTGCGATGACCAAATGCAGAAACCACTTTAGTACCTTGAAATTGAAATAATGTGACAACAATTGAGCGAGTTCAAATTTCTCTCCAATTTATGCATCTTCCTGTAAGTATTGCCTTTTGGTAACGCTTTGTAGCTTAGGCACTTCTCGTTCAAATTTTCTCTGATGAGCAGCAGTAGTAGATGTGGTCGTGATATGAGCAAAACAAATGTTTTTATTTTAGCTCGGTGTCATTGACGCGGAGTGTAATTTAACGCAACAGGAGCTCGAGTGCTGCTGGTCTCCTTGTGTTGTACGAAGCCTATTCCTGCTAAACCTTGCTTGTCAAGGCAGGGAAACGTGGATTTTGTTTTTCGAACTGTCATCGGCAGTATTATTATGATAATTATGCTTTTACTTAACTGCAGTTTATGCATCGATTAAGTTTATTGTAGTGAAAGCTGTATTGGATCGTGTCGTGATGGACTTGAGTCGTGCGTAGCGATAATTTTAGTCGTAAATTGCCGTTAGCGCGCGCTAGGGACCTCTTCGATAGTCTTCTTATCTTGTATTTATAGTATTGACGTGTAGGCGAGTTCTTCGTGGCCAATCGAACTTCTTGTGCTACCAGTTACGAGGCTACTGGGCTTGGTTTCAAGTCGAAGCCAAACATACCGAAAAGGGCAAAAAAATTATAAATTTCAGTCTTAAAGGTTCATTGTTCTGCATCAATGTTGGCTAAAATTTGAAACGAAACCTTGTTAGCCTACCCGTTACCGCACTGTGCAGGCCTGTCTGTGTAAATAGCGTCGTGTTAAATACGATTCTGATGTGTTGCTGTGGTCAGCCTTCTTCTCTAACTTCTTTTTTGTGATGCGTGCGGAATAAAAATATGTATGTAGTATTCATTCCTATTACCAGAATGTGTTTTCAGCCTGAATTTTGTAATTATGTAATAAATGATTTTATACTCTCATTTTACTCTTGTTGTTGTAGTAGCATCTGGCTTAGCAATTCTTTGGACTTGAAGTGTATTTTAACTGCCTAATATATAGTTTGAAGAGAATCCAAGTTTGTTTACCCTTTTAATTTAAAAAGTCGAGGCGAGTAGCCCTTCTTGTCAACTCCTACATTATTTACTAAACATTCAACTTGCAAGGTCAACATCTAATAAAAACTAGGCTCGCTCGAGTGCCAATTTTATAATTTAGAGAAGACAGAAATCCGTTCCAATAAGAGGGGACTACTTTGGAGCACAGAAGCCCAACTACCAGGCCAGTTGGCCAAATGTGGAACGGTAGTTGGGTGTCGCGTTACGAACCGCGAGGGCTTCTATCGCTTACTTCTGTATAAAAAATACAGGAATACCTGTGCATGAACTGACATTTACAAAGACCATTATGATTACGTTTTTTTAAAGACCATTTTACACATCTCGTGAACGTTAACATCGAGAAGAAACAATAGTCGAGCATCTGTCTTCGTATTTTAAATAAATCTAATACCATACGGTCCAACGGCATTCTAAGTTGCTCTTGAGGGCGGAAATGATCCAACATGTGACCACTCCACCCACCGTTACACAGAGGAGAAATTTACCCAAAGATCACGTGTTACAAATGTGATCAACCAAAACCTAGCAAGGAAGAAAGTCAACGACATACATCTCAGTTTTATTCGCTTTTATCAATATAGATGTTAACTCTCCAGCAAAGCAGTTAATATCAACAAGCTATTTCAAAGTACACTATTTGGGGAAACTCAAATCCTTGAATATTTAATCAAAGCCATCATGTTGACATGCATCACCCAGTCCAGGAATTTGTGCGACATTAAATCGTTACTTCAAAAACACCAGTGAAAAATATGAACATTTAAACCCGCATGGGTTTAAACCTTTCTAGTTAAAACTATTTTTCTGTCAACAAATTCCAAATTTATAACTGCAAAACAGTATTGAACTTCGCTATGAGCAAAATTTCCTCAAAAGTTCAACGTCTCAATAAATTTACCAAACCGGAGATCTCCCCCACCTCACAACAAAATTGCCGCATTTTATTGTTCACTGTAATTCCCTCAAATTTTCAACATCAATCCAACTATATTTTCTTAAAAATTCTCTCAACTCCGGACTCATGTTCATTTAATCGTATTTTTTAAGTAATTCACAACTCCGTTGCACTCCACACCTTTCTCATCAGCTTGCACAAGTGTAGCTAACAGCCCAATTCGCCACCCACTGCATTTGTCTCAGACCACGCGAAGCGTCAAGGGATAATTTTTTACATCTCGACTAAGATACTAAATCTATAAAAGTTTTTACAGTAATATACAAATTATTATTATAAACACTAGCGACGTTTGTACTGAACGAAGATGAGAATCCCGATCACTTATCTTAAAATGCACTGAAGTCGTTGAAGCCGTAAGTTTTTGCTGACTTCTTAGGTATGCTTTTCTTCTGTTTGGCTTCCTCTTCTTCAGATTTGCTGTAACATAGACAAGGAAATGACTTTCTTAATGATATTCAACTGATGAAGGGATACTACAAATTTTTTCAAAAACTATCAGAATGACTCATTGCAAGCTAATATTTACTTGGCGACAATTTCTCAAGGTAGTTTGAGCCTCAAAACGGAATAACAAAATTTACACTGTTTCCCAATTGGCAAACGGTGTGCTTTTAGAATAAATGTGCAAAGAGTTGGCGGGGCCAAACATTTTGTGTGCCACTAACTCCTGGAATATGCAACTATTTTTTTTGTACGCTATTGCAGTCTCTGTTGGAAGCGGAGTGAGCCTGGTTATCAAACTATAAAAACTAATTGAGTTGATTAGAAATTACCAAAAAAATGTAGTCACACAGAGTGGACCAAGAAATGAATTCATTTTTTGACCCACGATTAATCATGTACCTCTGTTTCAAGTACAACTAAGTTTTCAATAACATTCAATTTTTTTTTAATTTAAAGTTTTTCCCTGATCTAACTCATAAGACATGATGTATCTATGTCCGTAAACATCTACATTAAAACAAAATAAATGAGCATTTGGCTGTCAAAGAATATGTACATTTTTTGGGACACCCTGAATTACACAATATAATCCAAATAAATTGATGCCTCTTTAGCTGAAAAAAGTAAGGCTACCAAAAACTAGAAGCGAAGAATATACCAGTCTACGAAGTCCTTCAGACCAGTCTCAAAGGGCTCACCATGAAAAGTTTCAGTACCTGAGAGCGACCTTGTTGAAGTCGAGGAACTTGCCAACGCCGCTTCTGAGGGCCTTGAGCTGCTCCTCCCCTTGAGGCCGTTTGCGCTTGGCGCCCCGCAGCTCGGCCTGCTCCACCGCCGCTGCTGCCTCCTCTGCCGCTCTCTCCTTCGCTAGCTGAACACCACACAATGCGTCGTACGCATTATAGAACATCGAAGGGTTCAACTAAACACCACAGAATGCGTTTACATAATGGAACATGGAAGGATTCAACATAACTACTTTATTTTCTAATAAAAAAAAATCTTATTTTTTTCAACAAAAAGGTCTACCTAACTCTTAGCTCGGGACCTCAAATTTTTCCCCTGGAAGCGCTAATTTTCATAGCTTCAATAACTGAATCCCGATGAGGAGGAATCTCAATTAGAATCTTTTCATCACAGAACAGAATTGAATAACTTGACACCGACTTACCCTCTCGATACAACCACGACTGAAACCTCAACACTGACCTGCTCATCGACCTCCTTAAAAGGGTTCACGAAGACTTTGGCGGATTTGAGGAGAATGGGCGTGATGGGAGCGTCCTTGTTGTCTGTCTCGACCGCCTCCATGGCCTTCAACGCCTCGAGGCCCCCCACCACACGACCGAATATTGTGTGCTTCCCGTCCAGGTGTTGGCATGATCGGAAGGTGATGAAGCTGAAGAAAATACAAATTTATGAAGTAAAGGACTTTTACAGTGACTTACCACGCTTCAATGATAACGAGCGACATCAGCCATCAGCCAATCGTCAAATAACAGAAAAATAAAATAGTAGATCCACACAATAGAATTCAGACCAACCACATAAGTCACTCCAAATTGAAATAAAATAAAAGGTCGCTGTATGGTATCTAAGAATAATTCACAGGATTTCTACAAAACGTAACATGTTTTTATCTCGATTTTCTAGACTGAAATTCGTTAAATTAAATTGAGAATTGAATATTCCAGAAAAAAATATTTGTGAAATTCTAAATTGTTAAAAAATAACAAAAAATAAAACCTCATTTACTTAACTCGTAAAAAATAGTTTTCATTTTTTAAATTAAGGTTACCCGGAGAATGTTCACAAAAACAAATTTAGTAGATACTTCTTGGTGCTTTCATTGAATATTTTAAAATATTACAATTTTGAAAAATTTTACAGTCTGAATTATTACTTCTGAGTAGACATAATACACACTTAAATATTCCACCAGCAATTCCTTTGTCAGTATAATTTCCATAATAATTTTTAAATTTAACTCCACAACTTATTTCTCTTTATGATTATCAAACTAAGAAAAAGTCGACACACAACAGTAATCAACAATATTCAGAATAAGGGTTCAGCTTCAGTGGTTTCATAGCTTACTTAAAGCAGGTTACCAAAATCGTAATATCAGCTGATCTCACACCAATAAACAAGGTTCGCACGACTGCCACGCTGACCATAACAAATTCTTTCTTCGAAGAAAGAAATTCACTTTTTGCAGGAAAGTCCGAGAAACCAGTCCTTACCACTACATCAGGGATGCAGGCCAGTATTGGTTGGACCGAATTGGAACATCTCTCGTCCTAGGACCTCGTGAGTTAGAAAGCAAACCAGATCCCGTGGATGTAGAAAAATATTCTACCTTGAATATGCAAAGACCAACTTACAATTGGCTTTTATTGGTGTCAGGGCCGGAGTTAGCCATAGACAACACGCCGCGCCCTTTGTGGGAGTACTGGGGACGAAATTCATCTTTGAATGCGCCTCCCCAGCAGCACTCGCCTCCCTTGCCCGTGCCCGTGGGGTCACCTCCTTGGATCTGAGCAAAGATGGCTCAAGATAACATTTCGAAGAAATTTTTCTATCGCAAGTAATTCTGAATAATTGTTCACACGGTTAAATGTATGCTAAAAGGAAATACAATCATACCTCGACATACGATTGCTTTAACATGCGAATTTTTCAACATACGTCTTATTCCATCAAATTATCGGCTCTACACCCGAAGGAAAATCCAACATACGACGTCGGAATTTCGTGGTTAAGCCCGCAACATTCATGACAGCATCGAGAGGTCAGTTCACAGTGGTGCTTCGCTCTGTTAACATCTCAGGTGATGGGCTCTTACTTTTTTAGTGATAAACAGAATTATTTTTTCATTCTTATTCATTATTCCATCATCATGGAACCCAAGAAGGCTAGTGTGAGTGACGGTAGTAGTGGTAGAAAAAGGTAATGCTTTTATTTGAATCAAAGCAAGAAATCACAGAAAACCATGAACTTGGCGAGCGTGGAAGCGATCTAGCTAAGCAATATGGCCGCAACATGTCTATGATCTCAAGATCATAAAAATAAAAAAAAGGAAAGTAGGTTTTTGGGCTGAGGAACGAATTAAATGGGTTTACATGTATTTTTATAGGAATGATTCATCCAACATACGACGTAGGACCAGGAACGAAATAAGTTTGTATGTTGAGGTATTACTGTACCATGATTCTTTCTCTCGAACAGTATAACATGGACAATAAATGATTCTTGAAAGAGTTACTATTTCGATCATTCCTAAACTTCATGATCTTAAATATCACGCATTACCCATTATATTTGGCTCCGATTTCTCAACCTCGGCATTTTTTGGCAGCAAGATTCTAACAGTTTTCATTCGAAGAACTCAAAAGCATTCGTTGATATAATTAGCTCCTAAGCGACCGTACTTTTGATGTAGTTGCTTTTTTCCCTATTTGTTTATTTTACCCAGTTTTCTTTTCCAGCACTTCACAATACGCAAGGAACAAAAAAAAAAAAAAACATGGTCCTTAACTAAACAAAAAACATATTTCAACAAAAGAATGCCTACTTAACTCTGAGCTCACTCTCATAACATGGAAAGCTAATGTACCAAACACGTGAGTCTAATATACTAGTCGCATGCACCTAACTTGTCTTTAACACAACTTCCCAACACGAGAAGGCATTGCGATCAATATTTTACGGTGTATTGCCCCGAAATCAAAAAGTTAAAAAACGGGAGATCAAACCGTGGTCTCATGTCATACCATGAAGTGCCTGATGCATCGATGGAAGATGGTGCCATCGTAGTATCCCTTGAGACAGAGCGCTATGAAATTGTCGCTCGTTTTAGAGACGGTGTCGCAGTAGATCTCCAGGTTTAGGCTTCCCAGATTCGTTTCCAAAGACACGTAGCCTGGCAGGAGGTATGAAGGATTTATTTTTACCACACACGCGTAGATTTTTCAAGAACAATAGTCATAAGAGTATAGATTAACTTACAAGATCAGGCCTACTCAACTAAAGAATACTTTCTGGTTTAACATAATCCGAACACGGCTATTGTAATTGAGAACAACGTTCACTAAAACATGCATTGGCTTATAAATTTATGTTGTGCTTAGTGTTTCTAAAGTATTCAAAGATCATCAACCAGTTTATTGAATTGGACGTTAATAAGCAAGCTACGCTAGACTGTATTAAAGGTAGGACCAAAAAACGACAGTTCTCGCAATCGACACTTCCGCAACTCCACTGCTCAAGTCGTACGAGGGAGGGAAGACAAACGATCACTGCACCTACCGAATGAAATCGTATGGTATCCGTCATCTTTAAAATTAAGCATTTACATTTCCATAACAAAAAATTGGAATACTTAACTATGGTTTTTGTAGGCAGTACCTAATGTACAGCGGTTGTTTAATAGTTATTTGATGGCTACTTGATGGTATGCGTCATTTCGATTTTTTCATTTTTACAATAGTAAATATGGCTTCAAGTGAATGTTGCAGCTCACGGTATAATCATATAGAGCTGCAAAGGCCCCAGTAAGTCGGCATAAACAAGAGCTGAACGTAGACTTCCTTTTCGAGTTGAGCGAGCCAAAGACAGTTCCATTGAGCGCGTAAACTCTCTGCCATTCAAAACTATTTTCACTATGAACACTTGCATCAGGTTCCACACGGAACACTTGCATCAGGTTCCACACGGAACACTTGCATCAGGTTCCACACGGAACACTTGCTTCAGGTTCCACACGGAACACTTGCATCAGGTTCCACACGGAACACTTGCATCAGGTTTCACACGGAACACTTGCATCAGGTTCCACACGGGACACTAGCATCAGGTTCCACACGGGACACTAGCATCAGGTTCCATACGGAACACATGCATCAGGTTCCACACTGTACACATTCATCGAGTTCACATAGAACATCATGAAATGTGCTAAGACAAGAAAGAAGCTTTTACTGATGTAAGAAGTCATTGATGATTCGGAAGCCCTTAGGTTAGTGCTAAATTTTCGAAGAATTTCTGCGGTATTGCGACATATTAAACAATCACACACCATTTTTACCGCGGGATGAGTAGGCCAAACTCGTCACAGACTTCGCCATGTTCTCACGAATTCTTTGATTTTTCACAACTAAGTTGCCATGAGAATTGATACTGTCAGTGCGCGTGGTGAAGTGACTAGTAAGGTATTTAAGACTGATCTTGAGACTGTTAAAAGGAAGTTTAAAACAATGAACTAACTGTCATATGTACTGTTGAATAATGATGCACTGACATCAACTTATAAATATCGTCCAGAAAACTAACGGGAACCTCAGCTATTATTTTTAACATTATCCTTGTTCTGTGGCGCAGCCAGACGAAAATTTCGGGGGAGGCCAGGATCCGATACAAATAATTTCAGGAGACCAGACATTAATTGTCAGCAATTTTTTTATTCTTTCACTTGAAACGGCGGTTGAAACTGGCGCCCAGCTCAACATTTCGAGGGGGACCATGGCCCCCGTGGCCCTCCCCCCTGGCTGCGCTACTGTCCATGTTAAAACCTTTCTTGACAGTGCAATTATTACAAGTGGATTGTACAAATGCTTTTCAGCTTCGCAGCATTAGGAGAGAGCGTGGGTGATGGGAGAGTAAGCTCAGTGAGTAGGAGAGTTTTCCCTCTAACCTGTTCTGTCTCCCACGTTTGTTGTTAGCACCCAAGAACCGGCGGGATAGAGATTCATTGAGATTTATCGAGCGGTTTCAAACTACTATATGAAGCTACAGTCCTACAATCGTTTGTTATCATCAGAGTCTGCAGTATGGAGATTCGTGGAGATTTATCGAGTGGGTTCAAACAATAATAAGGAACTCGAGTCCCACAATCGTATGTTGTTACCACCAGACCTTACAGTATAGAGATTCACATAGATTTATCGAGCTGGTTCAAACGACAATACGGAACTAGAGTTTTACAAATGAGGTAGCGTAGCCAGCACACCAGGAGTGTTACCTTTAGTTTTGGTGCGGGCATATCTGACGACATGGTCCTCCAGCAGCGCCGGCTGATGCTGCGTCTCTACGGACGTGGCTGTCGAGGTGAGACTCGCCGCCACCGCCCCCGTCGAGTAGTGGGCCTGCACAACCAGCACAAAGTGAACATTTCAACCACCACGGGTTAAACTAAAGTTCAATATTCAACTCAAATTCAAAGTCAGTTGCAGTAAGCAATTTTGAAAACCGCCATCATTCCCTAGATAAAGCTTTGATTAAGTATTGATGAAAATTGAGTTTGTGACTATTGCTCAATCAGCAGCATTATGAAAATTGCCTCCATGTACTACCAGTGGCTAACATAGCGGTAAAACTGAGAAGATTTATTCCTGCAGCTCCGCTTAGTACCAAGCCTAGCCCCATAACACAACTACATACGTCGAACAGTGATACAGGTAAACCATATATGTGAACAAAAATATAATTTGCTTCTCTTCCACAAGACCCGCACAAGACAAAATTAATCAAATTAGTTGAATACCAGCACAAACGGGCCGTGGATTAGCGTGCAAATAGCAAAGCCCATCCCTACCATTGCCTATTCCTATGATTCTCGTCAAAAGTGCGATGACATTAGTTTCTTACACAAAAATTTCTTCAGAATACCATGAGAGACACGTTCGAAAGGAACACGGAAAACATCATTTCGTATGGGATTTAGAAAACAAAAAATCTCACACCTCCCCCAAAGGAGCCGTAATTCTCACAATTATAATAACTGCATCTCCCAGAGGGGTTATATGTACGCAATCAATACAATAAACAATAACAGAGTAGCTACATGAAAGGTTGCGTATGGGTCAAAACAACCAACAAAAGTCAGCTTCTATCCAGTACTTATTAGAAGGACTAACCCAGACCCCAACACTTTTTTATAACACGTTAGCCTCTCAATGCACTAAATTTGGCTGAAAAAGACGGAACAGTGGCGCATATCTAGACCTAATCTCGTTTCATCTCGAATTTAATTAATTAAAATATCTTTTCCTTCACTAGTTTTTAGGTTAGTATAGACTGCATGGAAAATTGTGGCACAGCATTTCAGCTCAGACGCAGTTCCCCCGTGCCCGGGGATGCATCTCACCGCATTGAACTTGTCAGGACGGCGAGCATCAGCTTCGTCAGGTGCCTCCTCAGCTTTGTATGTGTTGTTGAAGTGATCCAGAATGTCCTGGGTGTCCTTGCTGACGTTGTTAAGGCGGTGTGAAGAGCTTTGTTTCTTCTTCTCAGTATCTGACGACAGAAACATCGCCAAAAAATCTTTTAAATATAATTCATGCAGAACGGTCTTATGTCAAATAAATCAATCTTAGTCTCTCATAACTTAGTTAACTACATTCACTTCTCTTAAAGCACTTTGCCAAACACGCAGTGTAGGTGAATCACAGTGAACCTTAAAATATCTGTCGCATTTCAGAGCAGTCATAATTCGGGAATATTTATGAACACATTGCAACAATGCAGAAACAAAGAGGGCTGTGAAAAGTAACTTGGTAAATAGGCCAAAAACGCACACGGTCTCATTTTGCTCTTTCTCGGTTAGTGTTGAAAGGAGTAATGCAATTTTCACTTAACTGAACAATTTTATGAATTATCATTGAGGACAGAGTGACAGAGACTACAATGCGCAGCCGACCTCTTTTGATCTCCAAGCAATTGCAAAGCCAGAACCGCAACTCTAGCAAGGCGTGTTTGCAGCCCACTCAGCAACCAATAGTTAAATAAAATTTTGAAAATGTCTCTTCTAAATTTCATATTACAACCAAACTGATAATAAAGACACTTATAAACATGGTACAATTTCGTCATAAATTTCTTGTTCCTATGATGAAACAAAAAGTTTCTGAGTGAGTGCACGCTGACAGTGGTCGGCTAGAGATTGCATGAATTGGAGAAGCTCCAGTTGCTCTATAATTTCTTGCAATGAAATGAAGGGAAATATTTTACCGCTTCAAAAGAAAAACAGAAGCTCACAAGCAAAGAATGTCAAACTCTCGAACAAGGATTTTGTTGTAATTTAGGTTAAGCCTGCCTAACCACAACGAAGATGTTCCAAAGAGAAGAAAGCGGAAGGCACCATTCAGTTCGGAGTCAAGGGAATGCGGAATGTATGCGCAAATTGTGTTCCCACCCTGCGCATAGAAACAATAAGTTGAGAAAGAAGTTAATGAAACAAGATGAAAGTTAAAGAAAGCAATTGGTGCTGAAAAACGACAACAGTATACCGAAAAAAGATGGTCCCTTACAAAGCAAAAAAAAACATATTCAATTTAAAAAAAACTCTCAGCTCACCTAACTCACATTTTCCCTCTGGGAGCGCTTTTTCCCATAGACACAATTGTTTTATCCTCCTGAAGGGACTCACAAGCCAGAGAATGACGTAAGCTCACGAGCAAAATAATTGAAACCGCCAGAGTCACAGCACGCACGTGCGACTATGCATGGTCAGCCAGTGACTGACATGCCAGAGGACTACAAACGTCACGTTTGGATATGGAAGTACAGGTCAAAATTCAGCCAAGATGTCATCGGGTTCATCTTTTTCTTCCAAGCTATCTATTTTAGCAAACATGGCAAAAATCCAACTTATAGGGGGCAAAGATAATGTTGTAAGGCATTCTCTCTTTAGGGCAGTGAAGTGGTCCATAATTGGCCATTTAAGCAAAGGATTCGGACGCCAACGTTCGCTAAAGCCATTATTTATCTCTGATTTTTTATGTGCAACGAATCTCACCCTGGCCGACAAGCTTGAAATTATTTCGGACACCTAGAATTTATTGCAGACATTATTGCGAATCTCACCCTCGTCGACAAGCTTGAAATTATTCCGGACACCTAGAATTTATTGCAGACATTATTGCGAATCTCACCCTCGTCGACAAGCTTGAAATTATTTCGGACACCTAGAATTTATTGCAGACATTATTGCGAATCTCACCCTCGTCGACAAGCTTGAAATTATTCCGGACACCTAGAATTTATTGCAGACATTATTGCGAATATCACCTTCGTCGACAAGCTTGACATTATTCCGGACACCTAGAATTTATTGCAGACATTATTGCGAATCTCACCCTCGTCGACAAGCTTGACGTTATTCCGGACATGGTAGAAGCGAGCGATGTTGAACTTGTCGAGGTGCTGGGGATCTTGCAGCGTGATGATGTCCTCGCGCGTGAAGGGTGCGTCCGTCAGCAGCTCTCGCCAGTTGTCCGCTCGAATGTTCAGCTGCTCCACCGCCTGAACAATGGGTGCGCGTAAATTTGTAGCCAATACTCCGATTTCGGGACCATGTACGCAAACTTATAGGCAATACTCCGATATATGGACTATGGCTGTACGCAAACTTATAGGCAATACTCCGATATCGGGACTATGGCTGTACGCAAACTTATAGGCAATACTCCGATATCGGGACTATGGCTGTACGCAAACTTATAGGCAATACTCCGATTTCGGGACTATGGCTGTACGTAAATTTACAGGCCAAATTCCATCGCCTGATCAATGGGTGCATGTTAATTTGCAGGCAATGCTTCACCATCCAAGGCAGTCAGTTGGTGCTTGTAAACTTCCAGGTATTATCACCGAAATCGAATCAAAATTCGTAATCTTTTAGAGTAAAAACTTCATTTTATAGGCCAAGAAAAGAATTTAGACTAAAAAAGTACGCAAATAACACCCAAGTGGAAAAACAAAACAAAGTGACGGTGAATACAAAATAAGCTATTTTGAAAAAAGAAACGCAAATGAAGATCATGCGCATTCGATAAGCGGGTGTACGGACGAGCTATGAAAGTATTCAACATACCGAACAGAAGTCCCTCACACCACACACCTCATAAGAAAACACGTTGCCGGTGGCTCTAATGACGACGACGTGTGTGTTATTGGTGAAGGGTTTGTAGAGCACAGGGCAGTGGTATTCAACCACGAGTCCTTCGTCAGTCGTGCCGCTGCTGTCGGCGGAGGA
Organism: Platorchestia sp. MABIK; assembly: GCA_014220935.1. Classification (NCBI taxonomy): domain Eukaryota; kingdom Metazoa; phylum Arthropoda; class Malacostraca; order Amphipoda; family Talitridae; genus Platorchestia; species Platorchestia sp. MABIK. The sequence continues at coordinate 64,081 of JACJUY010000377.1, forward strand.
GGACGCGGACTCTCCTGTGCTGCGGTGGAACGTTACTCGGGTCAGCTGTTTCTCGCTCAGAGGCTGAAATAACAAAATGATATGTAGAGTGTGGCTTCGATTTCCGTTTGACAAAGTAGTGTTCTACTATGGTTTAAATATAGTGTCTAATATACATACATTTTTGAATATTTTGCACTTTGTCTAGTGTAAAAACACACCAGTTGTTTCAAAATCTGAGACAGGAAACAAGTTAAATGCAGATTTGATGCATACCGATATTTTCTCCTCGATTAGTGGCAGAAAATGAAAGCATGGGTAACGTTAATCAAGAACGGCGCCATCCACATTTCTTGCTAATTCAACCAGCGCAACATTAGTACGAGAAATTGACGCGTGAAAAAGCCTTGACATGATCTCGTTGTGAAACGGTTATTTTTTAACAAAAAATTATCTTTGGATGTGAACAGTTTGACCTATTACAGGATTGAGTCTGAAAATCCGCCTTCATATCGGCATGTTACGTTGAAAATTAGATGATTCAAGGGACCAGTTAAACACATGTCGCTGAACAGCAGGAGTGTTCTTATGCTTATGAAAAACTTCAAACTCAAAGCAAAAGATCGGCGTGACACACATCTTGAATCAAGAATTAGCCGCGACCAAGTGAGGTCGATAGATCACCTTTCCAGTGACTGGGCTGACTTTGAATTTCCTGAGGAAGGGAAGGATGGCCTCCAGGTCGTACACATTGCCCTGAGGGTCGATGTAAGGGTGGTTGAAGGGCACGAGAGAGAGACAGCAGTGGCTCAGAGGCAATCTTCTGAACGAGGCTTTCGCTCCGGAATGTGACGACTTTTTGTAGCCGCCGTAGAACTGAGACCACTCTGTGGTCGTCAGGTACCTGCCACAGTTACGCTACAGATTAGCTTTGATTATTAGTTTAAGCCTCTCTAACCACAACGAAGATGTTCCAAAGATTGATTTATTATACGCGAGTTTCAACCCCCCTAAGATTAGATAAGTTAGTTTATTAGATGATTAGTTATTCAGTTAGTTAGTAAGACTGAATAAATACACAGTAACACTATTCCCGAACATCTCACGGGTAATAAAGACAGTCGCACACGCGGCACTCTTGTTACATCAAAAGCATTGCCTTTCATTTTGTCTGCACTACTGGCTTCAGTAAAAAAGTATAATTCTATAACTTAGACTAAATTTTGAGTCACTTCCTGAAGAGACGGATGCGGGTCTTGACTCACATTTTGTCGCTCTGGTGCTGCCGTTTGCCCATTGTGGCGGTTGTATCACTCGCTGTGAACGATCCAAATTCCTAACAACTGCAGAGATCACCAAGCTTTGCAGAGATCACCACGCTTCTGTTGGAGACCTAGATTACGTTTGTCCAAAATTTTCTAAAGTTTCTCCCTCGAAAATAACATCACACCATTAAAATAAAGAGTCATACTGAGTTTTACATGGATTAAATTACAAACATGGACAAACGAAGTAAATACAGGTGTGACTGCACACATTTTTCTTCCTCACTACGAAAGAGATGTTCAAATAGAGCAAGGTTGAAGGTCCCATTAAGTGTAGAGTTGAGAGAACGCGGAATCTATCTATGCACAAGGTGTGTTCCTGCTCAGGATCCCATGCGTATAGACACAGAAATTTGAGAATAAAGGTTAGGAAACGAGATAGAAGTTGAAAAAGAAAATCAAAGCTGCTAAAAAACAGGACACTTGTAAACCGAAAAAAGATTAGATCGCATTAGATGTTAGGTTAAGCCTCCCCAACCGCAAAAAAGCGTTTCAAGAGGAAGGAGGAAGGCACCATTTAGTATCGAGATAAGGGAACGCGGAATTTATGCAGATGCGGTGTAGAAACAGTAAGTCGAGTAAGAAGTTTATGAAAGAAGATCAAAGTTGAAGAAGAAATTGATAGGTGCTGAAAAACACGACAGCAGTAAACCGAAAAAAGATTATCCGCACCAAAACAAATACTTTTTCAACAAAGAAAAGCCTACCAAACTCTTAGCTCGGGACCTCACATTTTCCTCCTGGGAGTGCTAATTCCCATAGATACAATAGTTCTATCCCTATGAGAGGATAGTGCGCGAAATAATTTCAGAGGAACAATTTGAGAATCTAACGAGTTTGCTCAAAGTACTTAAGTCAAGAGCCGTGTAGTAATAAACAGAAGCGAAATACGTACCATACACTGAGCTATTCAAGGTTCACTGCATCTTATTCAAGTATTTCAGACAGTATTTTACACTAAATAATGTAAATACACTTTCGAAAGAGAATGTTAAAATTCGTAGCAGATTAGATTATTAGTTAGTTTAAGCCTCCCTATCCGCTACAAAGGCGATCCAAAGAGAGGAAGGAGGAAGGCACCATTTAGTATGGAGTTTAGGGGACGTGGAATCTATGCAGAAAGGGCATAGAAACAGTAAGATGAGAAAGAAGTTTATGAAACAAGATCAAAGTTGAAGAAGAAAGTAGTAGGTGTTGAAAAAACAGGACAGCAGTGAACCGAAAAAAGATGGTCCGTAACAGAACAAAAACCTATGTTATTTCAACAAAAAGGAAGCCTACCTAACCCTTAGCTCGGGCCCTCACTTAGTCCCCCTGTGAGCGCTAATTCCCATAGATACAATAGTTGTATCCCCCTGAGGGGAAAATTCGTAACATTACTTATTCGTTTCAGCACAAGATTCTGTAGGTCAAGAAGTTCACACAGACTCAGGGACCCGGGGGATCGTCTAAAGAACCCCAAGTGGGAACAAGCACCCCCACCCCTTGCGGGATGTCCCTAAAATCTAGGGAGGCAGTGGTCAAACTTAAATTACGACGAGAATTTGAAATCTTTCAAGGCTTAGCTGATCCTGATGATCAAAGTTTAACCACTTTCTCCACACGATTAAGTTCGACTGTGAGCTGCCAAGTAGCGTTCTTTTTCACAGCTGCAACGATCCACCGTCAACATGTACGTTAAATACAATGCTAACAACAAGAAACGTATTTTTCACTAGTTTTTTATCCGAATAGCTTTCGGGAAAAGCCCTTCGCGTTCGAAAGTCGCACAGAATTTAGTATGAAGCAATGGTGATTGTGCGTTCATGCTTAGCAAACACCGTTTAATATATTTGTACCAATAATCAGTTGGCAAACACGGGAACAAACGACGAAAATATAATTACTACATATGACCCGAGAACATGTATTTCTGATTTAAATTCCTCTCCGCACATTAGATTCCATGTTCACTTCATAGAGAAGCAACTTCTTATTCGAAGAGCACCACAGAGTAGAGCAATCGTCTCCTCTCACCCTCATAAAAGCTCATTTGAGCTCTTGTTCTATACGTAGGCTGCACGAAGAAGGATAATGGAGTAGTCCCATAATCAGCTTCAATATATAATCTTAGAAACGGAAATAAATAGGACAAAGCTGTACAAAGATGCGAGTTGAGCGATGACATAAGGCGAACAATCGGGGGGCTCTCCACGCACGCTCACCTGAAGCCCGCCGTCACTTCCTCTGGATGCCAGATTAGGTCAGGTCGATCTTCAGAGCACGAAATTATTGGGGGAAACTGAAAAATTCAAACACGATGGAAAGCATTCGAGAAGACTGGAAGATATCCGAGTGCAATAAAAGATAATGATACATCCGAGCAAAATACACGAGAGGACAATGTCGGGCCATCCAGGTAAAATACAACGTCTAAGAGTACATTACAGAACATTTTGGTCGAGCATGAGCTATGCAGGCACTACAGATCATTAGGGTACGAATAACGCGGTACGTTCAAGTTTTTCTGCACCGCGCGAAAGAAAAATTCAGGAATGGAATATTTGGATACAATATGGAGCAAAATTTCTTTATATGACATTAGGAATTGAGAAACGGAGCACTCGGCAGCAGCATGAAGAAAAAAACACTCGTTTGCGAATCGATCGTACGATACGTCAGTAACAACAACGAAGGACGATGATAAAAAAGTACCTAGCTAACACGTACCTCAGGTGCGCAACTGAACTCATCACTAACAGATGCAACGAGCATAACCCCCTTTCATCCAGAAACCTGGCCGATTATGCCAGACTCTGTGCCTAAAAATACGCTTCTGTCCATCCTTCCTCGCCCACTAAAAATGTTCAATAGTTCACAGGTCCCCCAGAGTGCGGTGATCTCTTCATCTCGTTGACACAATTTTTGGCATCCGAGCACACAACAACGGATTGAAGGTACGTAAGTAACAAGAAAGTATGAAGCCGTCACACCAAACAAAGTATAAGATCACAGTAGAAAATTTAATTGGAGACGACAAAGAAACGATGAGCTTATCAAGTTCACGACCAACATCACTAAAAATCTCAAGTGTAGTAAATTGTCGCGTTAACGCTCCCTATTGACATAATGATTCTTTACGGGACATCGCACCCAAGGTTAGACGGATTAGGAATAAAAAGAACATCACACGGACAAGCCCAACTCAGCTCACCTTACACAGAGTGCGATGCAGCCATTCTAGACGCGGTTTCACTGCAAAATATTGTACTTTTACAGTCTTAAATTTTCTTAGGTTTGCAGTATTTATCAATAATGAATGTTATTAAAGCGTTTATTAATATAATACCAAAAACTGTTTGGAATAAAACAATTCTCAACTCTCTGAAATGGGAAAACATAAACGTCGCAACACGCGAGGGCACTTACGTCTCTTACTCATCGCAAAGACACGTGGCACTAAACCAACCATGAGGATGAACAAATGAGAACAAAAACGAATACATAATTCCAGAGCGGTGTAGTCCAAAACGGCTGTGTGAGATGAGGCCGTTCTAGAGGTGCATAAAAGAAAACAAGAAAAGAATTGCCCCACACAGCACACGTAAGACTACAGGTGCGAATTCGTACGATGTAGGAACAACCTGGCTCCACGTTGGAGCAGGCTTGTGGAACTGAGAGAGAGGTGCAGAATACAGGACAATACGTGCACTACAAACGAACGGCTACGACTGCTTCACACCAGTACTGCAAAGCAGGGGTGCAAAATGACGAGTATTATTGGTCTTTGGGATAAGGCGGTTCAAAATGAGCACAACTTAGTAACGTGGTCAAAAGCTGGACAACAAAACCTGTTGGTCCTGCGTTTATTCTTCAACACAAATTCCTTACTACGCTCATAAAAACGCACGTATCTGATATTACGATCACACTCAAAGAAAGGACGTTCGCAGTCAAAAGTGAGGAATGTTACCCGCATGTGTAATCTCAAGTCAAATCAGTCGGGCTGGTAAGAAAGAGTGTCTCGCTGAAGTCTTACTATCCACACGTGACACAAAGAAGGCACTGCTGCACGCATTGGAGCACAGGAGGGGGGGGCAAACCACGGCCCACGGGTCCACAACAAAGCTAACACAGGCTTTGATACACTGGCAAAAAAGATTGATAAACAGTACTGCTCGCTCCCACTGAAGGTCATTGTAAGCATCAGCACGAATTTTTTCCTGTTCATATCTCCGAGAACTGTCAAAGTTTGAAAGTCATGGGGCCCTTCGGTCAAGATGTTTGCCTAACCCAGCATTAGAGGCACGAACCAAGTTGGGCTAAGTTAACAACACAACATAATTCTCATACAGAACATATGGTACAACACGAGTGAGAGCTCAATACGCGGCCTACAATGAGAACGTCTGCTGTAAGAAAACACCCGGTTGGGCTCACACTTCGTCATCTGGATACATCGACCACATAAGATTCTTCTTCCTTTGTTCATGTAGAATATTCATCCATTCATTTTTGAGAACATAATCAACAAATAAATTCCAAGCCGAAGAGATCATGGACAGTAATTGTCTTGAAATGAATGTAATGAAATTATATCAGCGAATAAAATAGCGAACTAATTTCAACGAATATGAGACGTGCTTACAATATAAATAACGAGAATTAGCTGGCTAAGACTATTTACAAACAATTCCTACCTAACTTACATAAGGCGTCATATTTATCAATTTCTCCACTATTTATCATCTCCGTCACCAGCGGCCACGACTGACCTCCAACGCTATTATCCCACGTCACCCACCCGGCATGAGGCCATGCATACAATCACTGATGCCGATCAAGTACCATTAATCACTTCGATATGCTGCTGTACAAATGGTACACAGCTTCAATATCTGCGTGATCCGTTGGCCCGCAGTGCTGCGACACGACACGGGGTCTGTGTGGTGGAGGGTACGACATACAACGAAAATTATTATTGCATCGAAAATAATGATCTCAATAATTCGGTGGGACGGCGTGCGAGACATGAACGAACATAGGGATACATCATCCTGTACATAAATTAGGTTGTGTCCAACTTTAGGGGAGAAACACACGGCGAATACTTCAGAGATAGCAGAAAGGCAAGTTTCAAGTAACAACACGAGATGTACCGCATGCACATTCAATACACATATGAACTATCATTTTACCTCCAACAAAAAAATTTTTCTTACCTTGTAAGACAAGCCTCTCCTTCCAAATGATGAGGAAGATTGGTATTCAAAGTTTCATTGTATACCGAAAAAAGATTAAGAAGCATTCAAACCAGATTAACTTTACACTTAAAACCCTTCGGGCTGAAAAAAAATTACTCTCTCAAAAACACAATTCGTTCGACATGTATTTGATCCCTCAAAGAAAAAGAAGCGTACATAAATTTAGTAAAATTGTATTCCTCGTAAGCCAACACGAACTCACAGTTCTACTATAACGTAAACAATTGAAACTTGAAGCGAGAAAAGTTGCTGTAACTCAGACGGCCGTGGGTGATGTTGCTACCACCGTACCTAACTCATTGCGTTGAAAATTTGAGACACTCGAACGAAAATATGTAATTCACAAAAGGGTCCTAGAACCCGAGTCAGATTGTGTACGTTCGATGAAAAGGAAAATAATACACTATGAAAGTAAATGGATGAAATTGACAAAAGGGTCCTAGAACCAGAGTGAGATTGTGAACACTCGATACCTATCAAACAAGACCACTCTGATGAACGTAAGATTTCTACACAAACTGACGAGTACATCTACCACATAACTCGATAACGTCGCGTGTAAATGTTGAACAAAATTCCAGAGTTAGCCGACGATTTCAGATATTCAAGCTTTCTATGAAGAATTAAAAGTTACATTACATGTTACAAAAATATCTAAAAATAATTCATTGCATGGCAAGCATTCAAGAACAGAACGTGAAGTAATAAGTAGAGATATGAAGAGACAGTTGAACGCGAATATTAAGCTCACATTGTGTTCCTAGAAGCAGAACAAGATTGCGAACAAGTCCCAATCGAATCAGACAATTATGATGCACATTAGATCTTTAACACAACTGATACTTAAGCACATTAATTCAAGTTCAAATTGCTCAAGTGTGCAGGCGTGACGAGGCAAAGGAATCTCGGTAATTCAACGTTGCACACCGTCAAGAAGGCAGCAGCTCTGAAGCAGACATCAAGCAACAGGAACTGAATTCATGGCAGTTATTTGCATAGAAAGCCAGTTTGCACCTTTCAGCAAAATTGCCGAACAAATCAATAAAATAAGCTTAAGTTTGCGTCAATCAAAATCAAAAAAGTTGGCTCTTTTTCCTGTATCTGCATTAAAACTGCTTCAAACCTGCATTTTATTTTCAGAAGGACGGATGTAGAAAAATGAATCGATAATCTCAGCAGCATGATCAATAGTACACAATACTTGATGATAAAGAGTCGTACCTTCCAAATGACTAGACATTTTAGTTACAACTGAAAAGAAACGCGCCCCACACAAAGTTCAGTGAGAAGAGCAAAGCGTGACGAACTTCTAGTCTGGTGTTCAATGAACTCGAATGATGACAATTCCAGTCGTATTTGACATAATAAACGACAACGTGTAGTTCTAGTGTGAGTCATCTAACCATGCCTTAAAGGTAATGTGCTCGTTACAAAAGCAACCGAAGAAAACTGGAAACAATGACAAAGAGGCAAGAAATAAAAAGAAATCAACAGAGCATGACTTCGAAAAATGAATCAAGTCCCAAAAATGTAAAACTACGAGCATAGAGAAGAAGCGAAGATTTCGAAACAAATAGGAAGATTCGAGTAAAAAAGCACGATTCCATACAACATAACTAAGCAGACAAGCCGTCATGATAAAAGTTACCTACGTTGCTCAGGAACGAAAAATTCATGAACAGGTTAGATCAGTCAAAACCTCTATCGTACCTGCAACAGGGACGACTGAAATGAAGGAATTGATAAGAATCACAATAAGAATCACTGCAAATGAGACTAGTCTTATTTACAGCTGTCGGATCCTCAAAGCCAGCCTGCCCAGTTCGCTCCAACATTCCAGCAGATTAACTCGTTACGACCGGGAGCATCTCCAAGCCAAGGCTATGCATACGTTCCCATATTTCCATAATGTGCGCATCATCAAACTATAGTCTCGAGTACATGTAGAGTCATTAGGATACGAGGGATTCCAAAGACCTGGGCTGACCTCCAGTGCCCCACAACGTCGCTGCGTCAGGCAAAGATCGACAAAAGTCCTCAAAGATCTATACTCGAGCTAAACTACACGTTTTATAAATGCCTGAGAAGCTAACAGGAGACGACAAAACGAGGAAGGAGCCACTAACCGCAGCTAAAATTCGCCTGCTGTGGCAATAATAGCTGTACTTTTCCCTTTCCAAACTCATGGTTTCCGTCGTCAGTAAATTCTGATGTTTCTAAAACTGAAAATATACATTTTTGGGTAGCTTCCCTCGCCAAGAGATGAGCCGCGCGCGAGAGAGGAAGTGATGTGGTACTCTACCACCGCAAAGAAAGCATCATGAGTAACGTGGATTTTCAAATGTTCAATACCACACAAAAAGAATAAAAAAGCACTACGAAAAAGGGGCACTATCAATAACATGGTTAGTTGAAGCACTACTGAAACAACTTCCACAACATGCCCTGCTTTTATTGCTAAATACCTACACTAAATTCTGGTCCTAATAACTCGCCTGCAGTTAGCATCGTCCGTACAGTTTCACGGTATGGAAGATGTTCTCCAACCCATGCAAAGGATGCATGTCAATAAAAGTTACATCATTAAAATGAAACTGAAGAATTTAGACTAAACTCACGTCTAAGTTTTGAATTAATTAATTATTCGACAGGTTGAAATATTTCCCTCCTTGTTTCTGGGGCGTTGATAGAAGATAGAAAAAGAGGTTGTATATGTAAAAATAGAAGTACAACACTCGAGGAGAAAATGCGACTTCAAAGGCAACTGTTCAGAAACACTAGCCTACAAAAACTGTAGGCGGATTGTTAGCTTTGAACGCGTAGGACTTTCACAAAGGCAGCTTTACACCGAGCGTTTCAATGCCACCATCGAGTAACAATCAATGGAATAGAATATAAAAAATCCTATTCAAGACGCGTGCGACCATTACCATCCTATTCAAGACACGTGCGACCATTACCAGGCACCATCACAACAGACCAGCGTATTTTTCTAGCACCATGGATGCAAGAAAGAAGATCAGGTCGTTAGAGTAGAGCATTTTTCTAGCACCATGGATGCAAGAAAGAAGATCAGGTCGTTAGAGTAAGAGAATGAATGTTACAACTTCGCAACGACACCTCTAACATTCCGTGATACATTAAAGGAACATTCTACTAAGCTACGGCATATACAGTCAAATTTCCGCCTGTAGTAATAAACACCACTGATATAATTCAGTACACGTTTTTACTACTCTGTTCGAGTAACGAGATTTTCCAAAAAACAGACGTCATTGCGTTATTTTAAGAGCATAGGATGAGCAGTATAACAAGTCAGAGGGTGACACTGAAATTCAGTTGTGTTACGCATTAAACCTCTCTAGCCGCAAAAGCAGCAGTTAAGATTTTAAATGGTCGCCTTTTCTTGTGCTAGGGCATCGTTCGTAACTCTGGTCAATTCTTAATAATTCAAATGGCAATATGTGCAGGTGATCAATGACAGCAAGACGCTGCGGTTCCAGTACCTGAGAATACAACCAAAACTTCCAGCACGCGTGTGCCAGTTAATTTCACATAGGGGGAAAGCAAGTCGTACAATGCACGAAATTAGTAATCACACGTGTTAGAGAATTTGACTAAAATGGGTAAAGCACAAGCACAATGGCTGGAGGCAACTGAAAATTTGAAACATGTCAACCCACTAGTGAAAGTATATTGCAGAGTTAAAATTCTGTAATAATCAAGTAAACTGCCCCAAGACCACGGAGTATATTTCAGTAATTTCAAGTACATACTCTAGCATTTGCGCACCAATATTCAGCCTCTCGAACCTCACAAAGATTATAGGTGAAAAGTGCGCAGATTAATCAAATATTTCACACCGCTATTTCTTGGTCGCACCTGCTTCATCACCCCATAAAAGTTGTCGTTAACCCTTCTACTAGGCGCTTTACTGATAGGTGCAATTTCCAGTTATAAACGCAGAACATAGCACAACGCACGCAACTCAATAAAATGAATCATTTAAAATGTAAGAACTTCAAATCCGTAGGTGAACAGTGAAAGTTTTCTGAATGAAGGCAACTCAGTGTTGTCGCTCGGTGGGAGCACTCCTCGTAACTCTAAAACTCGTCCACAGAATAAATTAGCGCAGCCAAACGAAAACCTCCATGAAACGCAGTACGTCAGGCTATCAGGCAAACGCAAGTCACTCGACACACAACAAAGCGAAAGGAGTACAAAGAACAATGAGGACGGAAGACCACAATTTCTTCTAAAAATTGGCTTAAAGGATTCGAAAGTGCTCTGCAGGACTACAATGAGAAACGTCGCCCTGTTCACTCTAAATAGCAAATAGAAGAGGCCAGAAAAGTATCATGCGTGAGTAAAATCTCAAAGTAGCCTTGTACAACGTTCAGATCGACAAAGCCTAACTCTGATTAAAAATCCCCTGGTAAGTCACGCTAGACAAATGATAATTTTTTCTACGACAATAATCAGACAGCACGCGACGCATGACCACAGACGAAAGAGGCCATTTCACATTCAGGCGTCTGCACTCACGCGCAAGTAACAGGGAAATCTACTTGATGTCAAGAAAAGTGAAAAACGCAAGTTTTGTTGAAATGCTCAGAAGCAAGATGTTGGAGTCAGATGAATGCGACATGGTGTCCGCGCCTGCACACACGTAGACGAAGTAGGTACAGCTTCCATATGTCGGCTGGGAAACAGCGCGTGGTCAGGCAGGGTTACTAGGTTTCTTTTCTGGAGAAAATTCTTACACTTGTTTTTTCCAATAAAATTTGGGTATATTAAATCTTTTTTTTCAGACTGAAAAGAGGCAATATAGCGTTTCTGTAAGCAAGTACAACGAAGAGAAAAAGCTGTATTTCAAGAACCACAGCTCATTATGGTAACAATTTTAACAGCAGCAGCACGCACTTGATCACGTTTTCTTTCCAAGAACATGTTCAAAATTCTAGGATGGGCAGAACTTCTCATACTTGGAGCACATGATTAAAAAAAACACCATTCCATGAGATACCCGCAGATATTTTTGAAGAGAAAACAGAAAATTTGTTCTTTCACGAGTTGGCCCGTTATCCAAGCTACGTGCAAATACGTAGAAAATAAGAGAAAAATAGTCGAGCTACCTACGTTAAAATAAGCCAACTCGATCACGAATCTATACACTTTTCTACTGGTAGTACCGAGCTGAAAATCTTACAAATTGAACCTAGTCCCTGCTTCATTCAGCTCTAAGGGTCGTCACGGCTCAACATATTAGGTAAAAGATATTAATTTCTTCAACCCCCGCGCAAGAAAATATCTGCAACTGAACCGCGCTTCCACAATATCCGTGATACCAAACGCGCATATCTAACACAGGTAGACTGGTGTAGTTCATAATTTCTTCCTTGATTCTCCTAATACAAATTTCGATTGACATTTAAAATTTAAATGTATTTCTCCTCATACAAATGTTGAATGAGAGTTAAAGGTATAGGGCCTATCATATAGTAAGTGATGGCATTCAAGCTTTACTCCATTTACTGAATTAGGAGGCCACAATAGCCTTTTTCTAGCCAAAAAATCCAAACTGATAAAATTTTATTAGAAAAAGTCAAACGCGATCGTTCAAAAAATAAAAATAAAATTTGGTAACCGAGATGTCAAGTCAGGGTTCATAAAACTGCTTCAATACAGCAGAGCAGCACACGTGGCAATGACTCTCTAAAAAAAAAATCTCACACAACAAAAAGCCGCTACAAAAATTTGTAAACCAATACTTCCAGCGTGTTGAAACATGCGACAACCCCATGTCCACGCCGTTGCGACCTTCAGCACCAATTAAACAGGGAATTTAACTCTCTAGAAACGAGAAGGTATTTGCACGTAACAGAGCTAACTTTACTAGGTACAAAGGAAGACCCACACCAATGTACTAACGTCAGAGATTCGCATTCCATACAATTCTCCCAGATAAAATATGTTCACACCTCCTTTGTTTTAGCGTGTTAGCTTGATCCACTTGAAGAGCGTGTTTAATACTAGAAGTTTATAGTCGTCTATATATTTATTCAACTACTCTATGAAAAAATATTTCATGCTTGAAAAGTTATGTTTTTAAAAAACACACATGAAAATAAGAAGTTCTCTCTGGCTGAGAATTGCATCCGCTGATCAGCTTAGATCAGATGGTTATCTATAATTGCAGTTCAGTGAAGACTCAGTTACAAAGAAAACTGAGTTAGATCATGCATGTCATCATGCAACACTCACAAGCCTCTGCACAGCTCAATGCAGGGCAACTCGAGCTGATGAAATTCAGAGTAAAGTTAAGCACTTATGACTCACTATTCTTCAGGTGTCTCCCAATAACTATTTTTCAGTCATAAAAATCTTCGAGCATCCACTACATGAGATTTGCTCACTTTCCACAAGGTGCGTCAAGACTACCCACCATTCTTTAATTTCAGCATCAAATACCAGAGTTTAGGCCCAACAACATCGAATCCTCTTACTGTGTCAAAGAGACTGTTGTCAAGTACATCAGACGGAGCATGCAGACCGAGATAGTAGTTAATAATTCAGTGACGTGCGCCACTGAATAGTGAGGGCAGAGCAGTGCAGCAGCACACGGTGGGGTCTGTAGCAGAGAGATCAACTTCACCCACAGTGAATTACAAGCCGTTACTGAAAGCGTTATGGTAGCTGAGTATATCAAAATGGCTATTCTCTAGGAATTAGGGCAGTACAATGCACAACAACGGGAGTCTTATGCTTTTTTGAGCACATTTTTGTTGTTGAAATTGATGTTCAGAAGCAAAGAGATCACACTTCAACACACGCAACCAGGGAAATATAATTGAGCGCAAGCCCTCAATAACCAACTCGTTCGCAACGCACAAGTTTCTTGCCAACGTCGCCCGTGAACAAGGGGGGTTGAAGGCTTCCGCTAAGAGATAGAAGGAGGCCCGTTAGTAGACGGTCAGTGTGCCCGTCCTTTGCTGACGACGGGGCCCGTGGGCCTCCCGTTAACATTGCTGCTCTTCAAGTCCTGCTTGAGGTGCGAGGTGGCGGACGTCCGTCGAGCGGGACTGTTCTGCCCGAGAGACACGCGTCTCGTGGGGCTCTTACAACTCCGTCCCATGTGGGGAGTCCTCGTAGCTGGAGATTGTGCAGACCTGGCTGTGGGTCGAGTGGCGGGAGTTGAGCTGCTGTTACTATTGCAGTTCTTTATGCTGTTGATGATGGCACCTTCAGCTCCGCCTTCATAAGAAGACAAAGGTCTGGAGATGTTGGTGCTGCAGTTAGAGCTGTGCTCATCAGCCGAGCTGTTACCCTTATCAGAAGAAAGACGGGAGTGGTTTTCTCGAGACGAAGAAACATCAGCAGTATTGGAGTTGCTTGCTTTGCCTGAGTAGGCGTTCAAACTAGTAGCAACAGAATTCAAAGTCTTCCGCGTCGATGAGTGTGAATTACTAGTGGAGGAAGGTGGAACAGAATTGTTGGTGTGACTCGAGCTCTTTATGACTCCGTATCGGAGACGGGGCAGGCGAGATGAAGATTCGGCTTGCCTAGGAGACGTTTCAGGCTGGGTGCCGCTGAGTGTGGGCAGAGAGTTGTGCTCGTGGTCAAACTGAGCTTCATCTTCTCCGTTGGTTGGGTCATCCCTATACAGGGTCTCACCATTATCATCGTGAGTCTCTCGCTCATCATCATAAGAGTCTCTCTTATCGTCGTATGGCTCAACACCATCGTGATCATTGCTGCACTCAGTCTCATCATCGTACTGGTCTGCAAGATCATTCCGAGCGTCACTATGATCGTACTGAGCCTTACCGTAGTTGTGACAGTCGTCCTGACCTCTACCATCTTCATAGCTACTCGGCTCCTCCTGGCCGTCATCACGGTAGCGAGGTTGAGCAGTACGGCCAGCGTAGCTGTCGCTGCCGCAGTCGCTGTAGGCATCAGTGTCCTCTTCACGGCCGGAGGCAGGTGGTGGGGCCGTCAGGTGGGAAAATTGGTAGGCGGCGCTCTGCACGAGACATCGCATGTAAATGGTGGGAAGAACGCTCTCACATGTTCAATTGCATAGCAATAAATCAAAGTATTTTTGAAGTTTTATATTATTGGAAGGTGTCTATCACGGATATATTAGTAGTAGTAGTAGTAGTATTAGCATTAATTTGCTAGTGCTTCAGTAATTCGTACTATATCGCGCCGTAGATCTCACAGTTCAATAATACGAAATTCACATCGTTACATGAAGCACACTATCTAATTGTTGTTCAAAGTTTGTCACAATCACCATAATGGAAAACACAGCAGCAGCCATCACAAAAACCGCTCTAATTGCCACCCACATTGTTGTCATCTTATAAAAGCCCCAGTTGATCTTTGTCGGGATCATCCACAGAGCCACGCACAATCCGCAAGCACAGGACAGCCAAAACACCCCGTAGGGGATTTCAGCTGCCCACCCATTTATGGCTAGTGATATACACTAATACACTAATATATCCGTACACGGATATATTAGTGTACGAGTGATTTATAAAACGTCACTTTCTTATTAGAGTTTAGGTTTTGGTAGCTGATTTTGTCCCCTAACACAGTCATCGTCTTTTGCTAAACACACGCACGTCTCACACATCAAAGCCTCGGCTATAGAACTAAACTCCGAGAAACAGAGAAGACGAACTAAAGCATCTTTCGAAGAATCCATTTACAATAATAAGGAAAAAATTTCAAACCAAAAAAACAGTTCTCCCAAGCAATGCACTTATGACAAGGGCTAAGGTACCTAGTAAATTTTTACGTTGCACTAGTACTCGTACTTTATAGTCACACTCCTTGAAATATTGACAGATTTTCTACCTTTAATGCTACCAATAAAAGTTTTGAAGATTTTTAACAATTTCACTCCTTGGACCACAACGAAAAAAATACTACAGATAAATCTCCATACAACTTCTTCAATTGCCCCAAGAAATGTTATTGAAATTCACCCAGCATCAACTTGCACAGAATCAACATGCCCGTAAGGTACCAAAACAATGAAGTCGTACATTCATAACATACCTTACATGCAGGCTCTTAATTACTGGAAGATATTTTCATATCAACAGCTAAATTGAAAAATGTATCAGAGATATGATCAAACGTGGGCACGTGCAGCCAACCGAGATCCTAGTGCAATTACATGCAGTGCTATTTTCTAATACAACTCATTCTTCTGGAGTACTCATAGTTACCCCAGTCTACCACGCCACACCAGGGCCCCTACCATGCCACACACAAGTACTCCTACCACGCCCCAGTACCATGCCCTGCTCCAGTACCACAGACCTGCTCATGGTACTCGGAGGGGTAGCCAGAGAAGTCTTGCTCGGAGCCGTCGCAATCGCCCTGACGATCAGCACACAATCAAAATTTGTTTGGCACAATCACAAAAACAAGGTAAAGACTGTCAAATGATGCTTATCCCCATTAGCATGGTGACATTAATCAAAGCAGATTTAATTGATACATGAAGGAAAGTGAAGCACGATCACAGATTATTGACTTATTTAGAGAGCAAAATCATTTGAAAGTAAAATAAAATCAATGAGCAGCTTCAACACATAAAAGCTCGCCATTTCAATGCAAGAAAAAATTTCTGTTCTTAAAACATAGCATTCACTTTCACATTTGCAGCACTAAATGTTTATTGCTCGGATCAATCAGTGACCTTCAATGGGAGGTAAATACTACACAGCTATCTAAAGAAATACAAAGGATGTAGACACAAGTATAGCAGACTGTAAGCTGCCCAAAGTCTATCCTGCACACCATCAAATTTCACATTAATGTTTCATGTTCGAGACCACAGCCACGTCTTTAGGATCCTGATGAACACAAGTGCTGCCGGGGCAGCTGCAGGACCTAATATGTCCCACTCAAAGCTGAGCACATCTCCCACCACCAATACACTACACAAACTTGGGAGCAGCAGCATTTCACACCAGCAGTACACGATAAAAACTAGAGGCGATGTATTTCACACCAGCAACACACGACACGAACTGATGAGCAGCAGCCATGAGTTCTGCAGGACCTAAACTTAAAAGCTGAGCACATCTCCCACCATCAGCACACCACACAAACTTAAGAGCAGCAGCATCTCCAACCATCAGCACACCACACAAACTTAAGAGCAGCAGCATCTACCACCATCAGCACACCACACAAGATTAAGAGCAGCAGCATCTCCCACCATCAGCACACCAAACAAACTTAAGAGCAGCAGCATCTCCCACCATCAGCACACCACACAAACTTAAGAGCAGCAGCATCTCCAACCAGCAGCACACCACACAAACTTAAGAGCAGCAGCATCTCCCACCAGCAGCACACCACACAATCTAAAGCCTCACCATGAGCCAGGGGTGCTGCAGGACCTGGTCGGCTGTGAAGCGAGCGGCGGGATCCACCAAGACCATGGCGGCGATGAGGTGGCGGGGGTGGGGCGTCACGTGGTCCCAGTAGGGCGAGGGGAAGCTCAGGTGGCCGGCCAAGATCTGCTCGAACAGCTCTTCTTGGTTGTTGCTCGCCGAGATGAACGGCGGGAACCCGCACAACAGGATGTAGGCGATCACCCCCGCTGCCCAGATGTCAACCTGTGCAAATAAAGAAGCTCTTTCAACACTTCGACCGCAACGTGCGCCACCGGTGGCCATGGAGGGGATTATTCATAATGCTGCTGACCGGCCAGTAGTCACAAACTCAATTTTCATAAATACTAAATTAAGTCTAAATGAAATTATTATCCAGTTAATGTGTCCTATTTTTAAAATTGCTAACTAAAATCAACTTTAAATTTGAGTTGAATATTGAATTGCAGTTAAACCAAGTGCGGTCAAAGTGTTTACATTTTGACTACCAAGTAAATTGCTCGCTTACACACCGGTATATTTGAACAAATAAAATTTTAATTATTTCACTACTTTTTTCAAAATAAATTATAACATACAAAGCAAAACATTATCGTGCGTTTATATTTATCACACTTTCAAGAAAGGACAGAAACGTATTTAAGTAGTTAAATCAGTTCTTCAAATTTAACTATTACTACGAGGAGTTATCTCGTGCAGCTGAGTTACCTCGAGGCCATAGCCCTGCTCGGAGAGGATCTCTGGCGCGACGTAGGTAGGGGTGCCGCAGATGGTGTACAGCGGCTCGGTCAGCTGCACCGCCAGCCCGAAGTCGCCCAGCTTGAGGCGCGGCATCGTGCCCGGCACCACCTGTCGGGAGTAGCAGCTGTGTGTGTTGCCAGATGTGTGCGTGGCACCATCATATGCACGGGGCCACCAAGCTAGAGGAAAGTTTTAGTACCAGGACTAGCAAAATAGTCCTTCTCGTTATACGATATTAAAGCACTTTGGAAATTTTGTTCATGACTTAGATTTTATGGAGTTTAACTTGCATCTTGTGACCAATCCTGAAAGTTGGATCTAGTCTTAAAAAGGTGGAATTAGTTGTTTGCTGGAGGCAGTTTACACCTCATGATGGTAAAAAATTGATAAGTTAAGTAAGAGTTGGTCTCATCGGACATTATTGCAAGTAGCCTTGGTGAGGAAACGTGGAGACGCCAAACAACGGAGGACACCAAAAACTACGTCGAATACCGAATGCTATCAGCATTGCACGTCACATAGAAATATTATTTGTTCTTTCAATCAACCTGATAGGCATTGCCGTCAACGCCTCTTTATTATACAACAAATCACAACAAACATACAAAGTTAGTCCCCCATACACAAAGTCTTATACTTTAAGCACTAAGATAATTCCAATACGTCAAGACGAACCTGCGAATGTCTCCCCAGTATTCGGACTAGACAGACATTCCGTCAGGAAGACCTAAGAATGTCTCCCCAGTGTTAAGGGTGTTGCCATAGTGTGAGGTCTACCACACCATAGCATGAGATCTACCTCTAGCTAGTACTATACCTTAAATATAGGTTAGGTTTCAAACGGACATTACTTATTTCCATACAGTTAATTTAGAGATGAATAATTGATACATCGCAAACTGCACCTGTAGAGGCGATTTATGGTGGTAGACCTCACGCTATAGTAGCACCGCTTTAAGACTATACGAATATCCGAGTACTGTAACGCACGAGAAGGTTCTCAGGCTTGACATCGCGATGCACGATGTTCCTGTGGTGGAGGTACTGCAGGCCGGCGGCCAAATCCCTCACCAGGTGCCCTGCCTGGCTCTCCGTGTAGTGCGTCGCTGCGGCGATCGCGTCAAACAGGTCTCCGCCCTGAGAACGTACCACGTCAATCTCTTGTTAAATGTACAGCATACACATAAAATTCCTTATTCTAAATGTACAGCAAACACATAAAATACCTTATACTAAATGTGCAGAAACACATAAAATACCTTATGCTAAATGTACAGTAACATACACGTAAATTACCTCATACTAAATTTAGAGAAGCAACGTAGCATACACGCATCCCTGTCAGAATAACACGTGTTCCGTAAATTAGAGCTAATGCTTCAATTCAGTTACAACTTGCATTTCAAACTAAATATTCAGCAACCAACATTTCTCAGAAACAGAAACACACTTAGCATGAATGAAAACTGATCTTCAATTTTTGCCACGACTTGTGTAGTTATTTAGAAGCGAGATAAGACGTTTATTTTATAAAAGTTCAACAAGTTTTACAATGTAACAAAGCATTATTACAGCTAACAAGGTGAAAGATTACAGGTTAAACAAAAACTCAATAGAACTGAAGAATAATACGAAATACAAACAGCCCAATGATGGCAACCCTTTCATGCTAATTGAAGCTAATGCTTTAGTTCGAGTGTGACCAGCATTTCAAAGATGCACCCCCTGGACTTCAAAACCGTCAGAGGAAAGAAAGAGGAGGCAGTGAGAGGAGGAAACACGTACCGTGACGAGCTCCATTATGAGGTAGAGGTAGTCCGGACAGTGCACCTCCTCTTCCAGACGCACGATGTTCTCGTGCCGCACCTGGGCAGGTCAGAAGCACAAAGTGGGTCTAACACTGGCTTGTGGGTATCAATTGTACATCAATTGCACATGAATCAGGTGCTACTGAACAAATACAGATAGGGAAAAAAAGATGTTTCAATCATCAATATAAGTCATTAGCAAGGAATAAAATGCAGATAAAGAAAAAAGATCATATCTTAAGTTGCGCAGGAATTCCTGCAAGGCAAAAGATAACTGCACGGTAAATGATAGTTTGGCTCAGTACCATCCCAAAGCAAGGAAACGAGAACGGCCAAAACTGTGTGGATTTTCCAAACCTAATTTGACCAGAGCACATGTGAAACATGAAACTTCTAACCTTTGTATCTTTTACAAAATGTGTGTGGTTCAATTATACCTCATGCATTGATCATTATCGAGATGCCCCAATTTCAACTGATAATGGTTTTCCCTTCATATATGATCGAAGCAGGGGCTGCATAAGAGCACTAATACACTCAAATTGGATGGCAAATGAAAGCAAGTGATTGAACATCGAACACAAAGGCAATCATTGAATTATCCTTAAAATACATTTCTAGCTTTCCCAAAACTTACAATCAGATTCTAGGATTTAGTGGGTAATCCGCCAACACAACATGTACTTGCAGCCAATTTTGGTTCCTGCCCCAAAAATTTAAATTTTAAAATTATCAAGGAAGCTTCATTCATGGTGGTCACGATAAGCAATGAGTAGTTTGCTGGAACATTTAAAGAGTGATAAGAAAATCAACCCTACGGCTTAAACTATAACATTATTGATCAGTGGAAGCCTCAAACGTTTTTCTATGCGACCATTCGTTATAGTTCTTATGGTCCTGCTGAGGTAGTAACGCCTAGCCAACTACCTGTACCTCCCGTGCATCTTCTCCATAAGGCAAGATGCTCTTCAATTTCATTCACGAAGCACTTGAAGCTATCACAAACTTTTGTAACTGCTCTCATGAGAGTCATGGAACAAATGTTCCCAAGCATGGCTCATGAGACCAAGGAATGGAGACAAGATTTCGTCACGCACCTTTCTGAGAATGTCGACTTCGCTCTGGATCATGTCCTCCTTGCCCTGACACTTGGACTTGTCTATGATTTTTAGAGCAAACTTGCGTTTGGGTGCGACGAGCTCCCGACACTCGCGCACCACCGCGAAGTTGCCGTCACCCAGCACGCGCCCTACGCGGTACCTGGCGGGACACGCGCACTTCAGGTCATGGTGCGCCTCATGTTCTCCATGCACGGTCAACTGGTGCTGGTGTCCATGATACTTGGTTGTAGTATTAGCATCTGGCGTTAGTTTTTGTCATGCTTAATAATGCTTTAGGATTACTAAAATTTAAAAAGAAATTAAAGGAAAATCTCAATAAGTAGGATAATTTTAACAGAAAAACACCGAATTCCAATGGAATGACAAAATTTCAACAGAAAACGGAAATTTTAACAAAAATAAAACTAAATTCTTATGGAAAAGGGCAACATTCTACTTGGAATTGGATAAAATTTCAAAAGAAATGAAGCAAAATTTCAAAAGAAATGAGACCAAATTCCAATAGAATTAGGCTAAATTTCATTAGAATATGGGAATATTTCAATCGACTAAGATTAAATTTTAACAGAATAAAGCAAAATTTAAATTTAATCATCCAAATTCCAATAGCAAATTTTTTTAAACTACAATTAAAAAATGGGCTCAAATTCCGAATTTTCATAAAAAAAAAGTGTAATCTAGCGATGCTGGTTACTCCTGAAGGAAATGAGGCCCCCAGCAGGAGGCCCTCACCTGGAGGAGATGGCAGCGGGCAGGAAGAGGTCCTCGCTACTGGAGTAGGAGATGTGGGCGGAGGAAGGCGGGCGCTGGCCCCCTGCCTCCCCTCGTGGCGCACGGGACCCTCGAGGTAAGCTCCCTGGCACATAAACACCAGTTTCAGTTCAATTTACATACTTAAATTTATGTTCAATTCAGTAGATTTACGTGCAATTTAACAATAGTCCTTAAAATTAATTTAATTTAAACTAATACTATAGTCCTTTAAATTAATGGAATTTAAATTAATTCAATAGTCCTTTAAAAGCATCCAAAGGAAACATCTCGCCCGTTCACTCAAAATTGGCGTTTAATTTTCAAGGGATTCAATAAAAATGATTCTTTAGCACATTCAATGAAAACGTCTCAACCTAGAGCTTATGTTCAAGAAGCTACTTGGAAACAGCAAAAGACAAATTCAAGAGCCTATTCAAAATAGATCTGTAAAAACAGAAAAGTTTTCAGTAAAAAAATGAAAACTGAAAAGAAATGAATGAGAAATGCTAAAATTACTATGCAACTTGATGATAAAGGTACTATTTTTAAAGGTATACACTCTGTGTTTCATCAAGGTTCAAAATAAATGCACTAAGAATCTCAAATACGGAGATTAAAATCGTCCTGAGTACGAGTTGAATATCTTGCTTTGTTAACTTTGGCTGTGGTTCTTCTCTACAGCCTCAGCGAAGAACCTATAACCTCCAATGTTCCCTCATTGGAGTAACAGCAACTCGTATGAAACTAAGAAATCATGCAGAAATTCAACAAGTGTCGATCACAACGATAACCTATACTTGTGTAAACAGCGGCGGTAAATTTAGAATGGTCTCACTTGCAGTGCAAACACTGCGAGTAACTTGTGCTCAGCATACTTAACACCTACACTCGGACTTGAAATCGAGAGTTGAAGGCAATTTGGGCGTTTGCAACAACTTAGGATTTACTGTAATATGCCTACACAACACTATTCCTACACTTTGTTCTTTTATTTACACATACCCAAACATGTCAGGTGAGGTTTCCTACCCGTGTGTTAAACCCCAAGATACAAAATTTATGGTCACCAGAAAATTAAACGAGTTAGTTTAAGCCTCCCTAACCACAACAATGTCAGCGCACAAAAACATTAAGTTAGAAAATGAGTTTATGATACATGATAAAAGTTGAAGTAGGAAATCGTCAGTGCTGAAAAACAAAACACAAGTGAACCAAAAGAAGATTGTAACAAAAGAGAAAACCTGTTCTACTCCAACAAAAACAAAAGAAAGGCTTACCTAACCTGTAACTAGGTACCTCACATATTCATCCTAGGAACGCTAATTCCCATAGATACAATAGTTGTATCCCCTGAGGGGTGTCCGTAACAAAACAGAAACCTATTCCACATTCACACCTACCCAGCTCTGAGGTCGGGATAACTCACCAGAATGGTCAGAGATGGGTAGGGGCGAGATGGCTCTGCCACGAGGCTTGGGCGAGGGCATGCGCCTCCGCAGCCCAGGCAGCCCGGAGCCTTTGAGCAGCGGCTGGATGGCACGGCTCTCTGTGAACAGTCAAGATGTTGAATTTTTATACCCAGCTCTCAGATGAGCTGTTGTTGTAGAATTGTATCAAAGCATTTTTGATTCACGTGAATGATTTGAAACCATATCTAAATGAAGTAATCTTATTCTATTTAAATTTCAGGTATCTCTTCATGTATCTATGATATTCATCTAACAATAAAGCATGTAAGTTATATCTCAGGCAATGTTGGATCAACAAATAACGTACAGTGTCTAATTCAACACCACAATTCCTAGTTTAATTTTAAAAAATTCATCAATGCAAACTATAAGATTGGAATTCAATCAGTCAATGATGAAGCTCTCAAGAGCAACAAGCAGACAAGGTTTACAAACTGGCAGTGTATCCCTAGTTTATCGAGTTCTCAACTCCAAATTAGATCGAGAACAATGGTGACCGCACGGCCTAAATGAAGCTTAGATAGGATGCACAAAGCAGAGCATCAGAGACATCCGTAGGGACAGACGCAGATAATGGGCTATTCTTGAGAGAGAGAAGCCAACCTCTTGAGGAAAATCTTAACATGAGAAGGCAGGAAAGGTCGATTCTCACTGCAGCCTATTAGATGCATGTGGTTGGTATTTTGCTCAGAAATAGCAGCCAACACATAGTTTGACAGAATTACACACAGCACTTTTAAAAGAGTGGACTGTGCAAAACATCTTCTTTCATAGCCCGTACCTTACGCATGCATTACATTAACTCATTTTGCAGTCTGATATTTGTAGGTAATTTGATATTCACTTATCAAAACTTTAGTTTTTATACCAAATAAGTTCATTGTAGACAGTATGAAAAACACTTCCCATAATACAAGATCACGGAAGCAATAGGCATGAGCAGCACCAGCAGCAACAAAAATGATCTCACCCTCGCTGTCTAGGTTGAAGTCATCCCGGCTGCACCGCTCGTGACCACACGCAATAAACACATCATCGCCCTGGAACAGTTCCTTCAGGCTCCCAACCTGCACAAGATGCAGCAATGCTTCACTCAACTCAGTCATCTTTGCATGATTACTGAAATTAAAAGAGAGTAAATTTCATATTAATGAGAATCACCAAATGATACTTAGGAAAAGCTTTAAAATTGGGACCTTACATGACGAGATATCATCTCCTAGAGAGTAACTTTTTATGAATGCTAATAAATTTCATCTATGGACCTCAAGCTGCTCTACTTCGATGATGCTCTCATGATCTACTCATTATTTATAAAATTTAAAGTTTAAAAAATCAAGAAAAGCTTTGATATGTTGAAAAGTATTGCACACCTTCTCAGTTTGAAATTTCAATATCATCAACTTGCAGCTTCCTTACAAATATGTGTAGAGGTTTTTTGAATTGATGCTTGTCCTATAAGCAGGTTTATTTTCTTATCAAACATGGAAATATTAAAATATGATCTAATGTTGCACCAGGAATGATGGCTCAGCACACAGCAATTAGCCAAAAAAATTCTTAACCGTTCAAAACTGCAACATGAAACACACAAAATTAAATCCTGTCATCAGATTTCAATCATTATTGATTAATGTCATTTTAATGACTTGCAAACAGCATCATTTTCAAGAAATTGAGCTACTTTCACATACGATGGCTTATTGTGGCCTGCTACCTGAGCCATAGTTTTGCCCTTTTTGTCACATTTAATTGAGAAAAAAAAGAATGGCAAAAAATGTGATAAAAATATTCACCTGACGTCCATCGAGAGTGTAAATTTTTCTAACAGCACCAGAGTCAAGCTTAAGAGAAACGCTGAGGTCCTCCATGACCTGGTCCAGAGCTCTAGCAGTGCGTCTGTTGAGCAGCACCCTGACAGCTCGGCGAGGCCTCTGGCCGTTCCTGAGCACAGTGACCAGACGAGGCCTGATGGAGGGATCATCAAGGGCCTCATGAGGGCTGGCATGGCTTGGCCTGGCGGATGCCTGTGTTGATGGTACGTGAAGAGCCTCGCGCCTCTTGGTGTGCAGTCGCCACTGAGGCAGCTGAGCTGCCCGGTAATCGATGGACTTGAAGGCATCAGAGCTCGAGGCAACATACTCGCCAGAATTGTTGAGCTGGTCAAGCATTTCTATTTTAGCCCCTTCCAAAGTGAAGACAAACCGCACTCCAGCAGCAAGATGCAGTGGATGCTCCAACAGTCGTGTGAGGTCCATGAGCAACGCGTCCCACGTCCTGTGGCGGTCTGATGACACTGCCACCACAGTCCCAGGAAACCATCTGCAGTACATCATCATTGTTAAATTGTGCTTTTTGCCATTGAAATATCTGTGAAAAATTAGTATTGCTAGCATTAACTATGCCATTCTATACATCAAATATGCAATGCAGTTTTATCATCATTATTAGTCATGAAATTTTATCACTGAACTTGCAGTGCGCAGTACGTGAGATGCTGAGTTGTGCACAGACTCAAAAAGCAGAAAGTGAACTTGCTTCTTTTTGATGATATTTTATTAGGTTGAGAATAGGGTAACGTGGATGAATGATGGTACCAAACAAAGAAGTAAAATTGAACAAAACATGACTGATCAGCAGCTGTAAAACAATTTCCACAGTTCTAACACAGAAATAAGTTTAGGATAACATGATTAAAATAAAGAATGAGTAACAAACCTTACAGTTCAAATCAAAGCTATAGGAAAAATAATAGCTGACATATTTACAAGGAAAGGGATTAATAATTCAGCATGTTTTTGAGCTAACTTTAAATGCTTGTGAGCCAAGAAACATACATTCAAAGGAACAAATTCTTCTAAAACCTTGATACATTTTAAAAAGCCTTTAATCTAATTCTTATAAAATACTGAGGAAAAATACTTTCAGAATCAGAATGCTTTCAACAGTCCCAAACTTCACAACACCTACTGCTAGGTGAAAATGCTAAAATAATTTACAGCAAGAAAAGAATAGAATGATCACACACCACCAAGAAAGACATCACATTAATAGAAATTTACAAACTAGGAAAGTCAAGACCGCATAATAGTGTAACATTAGAACACTATGGAGCTGCCCCACTTGCAATGAGCTGGAATGTCAACCTCATGCAAAACATCTTAAAATTCTAATGAGCTACCCATTTTGATTGCTTGTTATTCAAGGTGACTAAAAATACTACCATTACAACCAAAATGAAAAAATAGCATAACTGATGCTTAAACCAATCTCATGGCCTGGTGTTGATACTTAAACCTGCATTAATGTCTACTTTTTCAAAACTTTCATGACAGAGCACCATAGCAGTACCAACAGAGATTAGATTATTAGTTAGTTTAAGCCTCCCTATCCTCAACAAATGAGATCCAAAGAGAGGAAGGAAGTAGGCACCATATAGCATGGAGTTAAGGGAACGTGGAATCTATGCAGAAAGGGCATAGATACAGTGAGATGAGAAAGAAGTTTGTGAAACAAGATCAAAGTTGAAGAAGAAAGTAGTAGGTGTTGAAAAAACAGGACAGCAGTGAACCAAAAAAAAGTTGGTATGTAAGACAAAAACCTATGTTATTTTAACAAAAAGAAAGCCTACCTAACCTTTAGCTTGGGCCCTTACATTTTCCCCCTGGGGAAGCTTATTCCCATAGATACAATAGTTGTATCCCCCTGAGGAGTCACTGCCAACAAAAACCATGTTTTAAAGACCACAGTAAAAAGAGTAATCTGTGCAGATAGGAAACCAACGACTTGCCTGTCACCATTCCTGTAGAAGCGACACCTTTTAGCCCTTCTTTCTTCACTCTGCCTGACAAGAGGCACTCTATTTACAGGAGCAGGAGAAGCTCTGCCTCTTCTGACCAACGCAGCACTGCCAGCACCAGGCGCACTTTGAGTGGACAAGGTAGAGGAAGTCATTGGAGTTGACGGAGCAGCTGTCAAGCAGGACTCCGTCATGTTGTTAGTGGACCTGTACAAACCATCTTCCTCTGCACACTTTTGAGGACTGGCCAAGTCAACTGTGAGTGCTATGCCCCCTGTCCAGCCTCTGCTGGCCACCACTCCACACTGGGAGGAACTCATAACTTACAGCAGGGTAAGTAATGATTAACTAACTATACCAAAGTTTCTGACATCTGTGTAACATACCAAAAAGTCTAAATATAACTACTCCAGTGAAAACTTGTATGGTATTTGTCAAAATATTTCGTAATAAAATATGGGTATTATCTTCTACCACAGAAAAGCCTGTAATAAAGTAGAAATATTAGTCAAGTTAGAGTTAAAATACAATGCTATCTTAGATTTTTTTATTAAATTTCTCATTATTAGCAAAGAATCAATCTGTACAATCAAAATACTAAAATATCCAAAAATAGTATTTCTATCGCTTTTAATGGTACAAATTTCAGTCATTTCTATTTCTGATGCTATCAAATGCCAAGCAATAAAAAATGGAGGCAATGACAATTTCATACCTAAAAAATTAGAATAATTTTTCCCCAAAGCATGCATCATTTAACAACAAGAATGTCTCAGTAACTCACAAGGAAAGATCACCAATGACAATTTTTAATGCACACTAAAAGAATTCTCTACATGCCTAAATTACCAATGAATTATTTTATTATTATACACAGGATGTTGCAAATAAATGATAGAATATATGATTTTGTTCCAAAAATTTTTCATTTATTCAGGCCAACTAGGCTAGAGCTTACAGTTTGAACTCTCCTTCATTCACATACACAATGACAACAAGAATGGATGACCGGGAGCTACCCGATTGTGGAAGAGAATAACTTGTATCATAATTATTTGCACTGGGCATCAAAATGAAGAGATTATGGTCACTGCTCAATGCTCCCTAAACACTAAAAACAATCAAGCATAAACTAGAGAATTGCAATGGAGACCACATGGCTACAAGGAGACTAAATTGTGAAAAACTGTCATGGTCTTTGGATGTGCATCATCAGAGGCTGATGTGGTGTACACAAATCCCAATGTTTGGCCTCCAAACTCCCCCCATGGTTTATTATGTATAGGGTGCTGTTGAAAAATGTACCGATCACCATGCCAGTACTATAAGAGACCAGTTAATTGATAGCATTAAAGTGATTTTTAAGGGTCTTGCAAGGGAAAGCGTAAAATCAGCTAGCTCCAGGTTTCGGGGCCCGGATTGAGGCGGCAATACACGCTAATGGCAGTTATTTTGAGGAAAGCTCTTTGAAAATAGTCTAATTTCATTGGGTCAATATTGATTTTAGGCCTTCCACGGAATTTAAAAATTCCGTTCCAAAGAATCACTAAAGAAACACATTTAAAAACGTTTCACATGAATGACATTCTGCTCGCTGATGCGTTATTTTCGAGATATAACAATAGTTACGTCCAGATAGGAATAACATTATATGGTCGGCTGCTTAGTCACCGCATTGTTGGGTGACGCCCACTTTTCTGGAGGGACACGCCCACTTCTTGGCGGGAAACTAACACCCATGGTTTGGGTAAGTTAAGGTAAGCAATTTTAGATTAATTTATATCAATTTAGGTTAGTTTATTCAACTAACCTAACATAACCTACCCCAACCTCACCCATCGTTACGTTAATACCAAATTACAGAATATTTACGTGTCCGTTCTTTCACTTTTATACAAGACTTTCCTATAACTTCAAAGTTGAATAACTCAAAAATAACGCACCAGCGAGCAGAATGTCATTCCTGTAAAACGTTTTTAAATGTGTTCCTCAAGTGATTCTTTGGAACGGAATTTTAAATTTTTCTGAAAGGCCTAAAATCAATATTGACCTTTCATTGTTCATTAAATTTCTTTGAAATCAATTAAACTTTATAGATCACAAGCACTTTTTTCGGTCAATATCGGGTTTAATGCGATCACAGAAAATTAAAATTCGGTCCCCAAGAATCACTAAAGGGACATAATTAAAAACGTTTTTCATGAATGACGTTCTGCTCGCTGATGCGTTATTTTTGAGTTATTCAACTTTGAAATTTTCGTTTTCCACAGCAGCTCGAGTGAATTTACGGTTGAGCGCGAGCTGTTAGAGTATATTTGGGTCCTTTGTAATTGATTATTTACCAATCCCGCGGAGCCTGAACCCTCTTCTACGATGCTTTAGTTAATAACACAATAAAGGTTACCACCCAAAAGTATTGCGGTATAAAAATATTCTGATATTAAATCTACGGTATTCACTCCTACGGTTTTGCTAATGCTCTAAGGTTGCCGCCATATTGAAACATGTCGAGTGCATATCGATTCAAGTCTTCATAATTCCAGTCCCGCTAATATTTTTGGGTGATAACCTTTATTGTGTTATTAACTAAAACATCCTAGAAGTGGGCTCAAGCTCTGCAGGCTCGGCGGGATTAGCAAATATTAAATTACGCCATATATTGCAAAAACAAAACTTTTCCCCCGCTCCGGCATTGTTGGAACAAGCTCTCCTTTTGCGCGGGAAACCAATTTCAGGAGCGCCGTTCCTATAACTTCAAAGTTGAATAATTCCCAAATAACGCATCAGCGAGCAGAATGTCATTCCTGAAAAACCTTTTTAAATATGGTATTCTATTGATTCTTTGAAATGGAATTTTCATTTTCTGTGATCGCATTAAACCCAATGTTGACCCTTTTTTTTTCTGATAAAACTTCAATTTATCTTGAACATTTTATGGTCTTCCAAATATTGAAAAAGTATCCTATGCTAACTTAACTGACCTCAATAAAAAAATTAGACCAAATGTAATATGAAACTCCCGACTTGTAACATATATTGTTTTTAATTTGATATTGTCTTTCGCGTAATGAATCTTATCTCATTCTTGGCAGCCAGGCATGAAACTAGAGGAACAAAAATAATCATTAGAACTCAATAATAGAAGACTTTAAGCAATTCATTCACATGGTCTTTAATTTTTTTCAAAATGATGAAACTCTAATGATACTTTAACACTACTTTTTATCCATTTGCAGTTTAATCCATTTACGGAAATGAAAAATTCCATTCCCAAGAATCACTATAGGAACACATTTAAGAACATTTTACAGGAATGACATTCTGCTTGCTGATGCGTTTTTATCAAATTATTCAACTTTGAAGTTATAGGAACATTGTATTTAAAAGTGAAGGAAAGCAAACGTAAATATGTTGTAATACGGTTTTGATGTAACGATGGGTGAGGTTAGGGTAGGTTATGTTAGTTAAATAAACTAACCTAAAATAATATAAATCAACCTAAAATAGCTTACCTTAACTTACCCAAACTGAGGCTGTTTATTTTCCCAAAAAGTGGGCGTGTCCCGCCAGAAAATGGGCATGATCCAACAATGCGGCAACTAAGCAACCGACCATATAATGTTATTCCTATCTGACTGTAATTTTTGTTATATCTTGAAAATCACGCATCAGCAAGCAGAATTTCATTCGTGTAAAACGTTCTTAAATTTGTTCCTTTATTAATTATTGGAAACTGAATTTTTAATTCCTGTGAACGGATTAAACTGCATTTTGACCTTCCTTTTTACAGATTTTAATTTACCATTATTTCAAAATCTACCTCACAAACATTTTAATAAAAAAGAGATATTCATTGACACTATATTTATGACACCAACATCCAAAAGGAAAGTAAAATGATTTTTTTTTATATTTCATTTTCCATTTAATAAACACTGCAGAGAAAAATTAAGATAAACAAATTTTTTTTTTGCAATGAGATTGAGATTGAAAAAATATTTTATATTACTAGAATATCTTACAACTTTCAGTTCTGGAACTTCAAACCATAAAATATAAACAAAAAGCACAAATGTCTGGATCAACACTGTAGTACACTCGTTTCCAACCAACTAAAATGATGCTATAGTATATGCTTTCAACTATATCTACTAAATAAATCAAGTTGAAGTAACAGCAATTGCCAAAAGTTGGACTTTGACACAGAAAAATAGCCCCTCACCCAGTGTCATCTACGGTTTTAGCACTGAACTCCATTAATCGGCTTAAGCTTATTAAAGAACTTTTTTTTAAACCTATTTTACAAAATGAAAAAACAAAATATCTTTTTGTATAAAAAAAAAATTTCTACTATAAAAGCTGAATGGCATGGCACTCTCAGAAGTGTATTCAGTTGCACTGAGCTATGGATAAAAATATTAGGGATGTTCAAATTATGGAAAAACAGAAGTTGAACAGCAAACTATTTACAAAACAGATTGTAAAATTACCAGCACACATTAAAAAATGTCAATACAGATATAATTAACAGTTTTCATGGCAAATATTTAACAACTTTACTGCTGTCGAATAATCATGCTTACAGCTTTTCAAGTCAGCTGTAGATGAAGACACCCTTGTAAAAACCAAGTGTTTATCCTCCTTTATGATATTCAGTATGAACTAAATTGCCGGTTGTCCGAAATTATAACGGTATAAACTTTATTCTGAAATAATTTCATTTGCTAAACAGTGTATTCATAATAGTTTGATCATATGCGTTCCTCACTTATTTTGTTAACAGTAACCGCTTAGATTGCAAACACCCGTGACAAACGAGATTCTTTGACTCATGAAGGGGAAACTCCGGAACACTTGAGGCTCTCACTTCCTTTAAGCATGATCACGAAGTACTTAAAAGTTCACGCATCAAAGCCGTAAGCGAAAGTCATTCGTAAGGTTTGCGTCGCGTTCGAGCTCACAGCCCACGTAGTCTGAGAGAGTTGATAGCTCACTGACTGAGACACAAGTCACAAGCCACAACGACCAGTCAACCACTATGAGTCATTTCCCCTACATCCACCTTTTATGTTCTAAAGAGGCATCTGAATAATAAACCTGGGGTACTACACTATACAATTATTCTCCATTTTACCGGTGCACTTAAAGGTTAAAAATCGACTGCTTAAAATCTTCCCTTGAGAAATTCTAACACGTCAGTCAGTAGACAAATTTTGCTGAAAGCTTAGTAATTGCTTCCCTAATCAAATGTAATTGAACTGTGGCAAACCACTTCTTATTTATTTAACTTTCAGTTAAAATATGAGTATAGAAAGTGAGGAAATATTTCACTATCTAATTCATTTAATGATTGATTACCAGCATACTTAGTAATTGAGTATTTACACAAACAGAATGAAAAATTAAGAAAAATAGATATTTTTGCAGCAAACGCACACAATCAATCTCTCTCTTTAAATGCTTTGTAGTTTTATGCAATATGAAGAGAGAAAATTACATGAAACAAAGTTTAAAACTTGTTCATCAATACGAGAATGTAAAAACTGAAAATGAGTAACTCGCGAACTGTTCGGTGTAACAATGACAATAAAAACGTTCTTTAAGCGCAAGTGATAGCGTTATCTGGCTGTTTCAGCTGTTGTAATGTTTCATTACGTTACCTATATTAATTTCTTAGCAATGCTTAGTATTAACTTATCATAACTACATATTTTTGCTCTTCATCACCTAAAACACGAAAATATATACAAGTTTTATGCATGTCCCGAACAGTGATACTTTGGATACATGCGACAAAATCGATCACGTAATTAAGTCGACTGCTTTCGCACAAGAGACGGGTAGGATTTTGCTGACTTACTAGGGATATTACTCTGCTAGAACAGATTGTGTAAATAAAAAATCAGCTTTAAATAATGTATTAAAACTCTACCCCTTAATCTCCAAGTACACGCACATTACGATGTGTCGCGATCTGCACAGCACCAGCTTGTCTTTCCACATTAACTGCAATTGGTTTACCGAAAGTTCAATATTCAACTAAACACTATGTCAATTTTGTCAGCAATTTTAAAAATAGCAAATATTTACTGATTAATGTCTTTGTTTAGCCTTCAAATCGTTTGGATTAGGTATTAATAAAAACTAAGTGACTCCTGAGGTTAACAGCATTATTAAAATCCCTCCGTGATCACAAGTGGCTTACGTCGCGATCAGTGTTGAAAAACAGTCCAACAGTAAGCCAAGATTTGATGGCTTGTGTAAAAATAAAAACTGCTATTTAAAAGAATGGAACGCCCACCTGAGTTCAGCTCAGGGGCTCACATTTCCTCCTGGGAGCTCTAATGACCTCAGATTCAGTAGTTGTATCCCCCTGATGTACTTATACTATAATACAAATTCTCAGATATAACTAAGGAATTTTACTAAAATTTCCGAACAATTACGTTGATCGCCAAATTGACTACATGTGGTTCTCAGTTGAACGAATTTGTCTCCTAAGGAAGCTTGAACGCCAGACAAGCAAACTTAACGTTATACAAGAGCAGTTTATCAGGAACTATTTAAACAATCCTAATGGTCTCACTGTCATATTAAATAGGTTTAGTGATAAATTCGAGGTTTTTGGATTCTACGCTTCACAGTTTCAAGCGTCTTCTATTGATGCCTCCCCACACATGCAACGATTATCATTGCTTATTGTTGCTGTTAGGAAAAATTGCTTGCGTGAATACGTGATCAGAATTTGACTCTACTGAAACGAAGCACTTAAAACCATGTTAACAAACATTCGAGAGACAGCACTGTCCTTCGTTTGGCAAGATAGGGAAGCGGTCATTGTTTCACTTAAAGAGTTTTTTAGAAAAAAATTCGATTCATCTGTTACTACAACATAGCGACATAAGTTACCGACTAGTTAACAACCCCTGCATTTCGTGTGAAACGTTAATGGATCCGAAACTCCTCAGTGAGGGCTCAATGTTTCATCATCATGGAAAAATGGAACTTGACTGGGACTGACAGAAACCATCATGGTTATAATTATAAAATATTTAATGAACAAACACTTGTAAGCAACCGAGGAATATTTCACTGCCCTACGAAAGCGGTTGACAGCATTCATTTTATATAAGCGATGTATGGTAAAACTGGATACCCATTTTTCGAGGCGAAAGCTGTACATCCGATTGCTGAACTGTAACAAAGTAATAAAACGTTCGTATAATCTTTCAAGCTCATTTTTTCATTAATTTTTACAACTTACCATCAAATGTTTTTTGTCAATTTGAAATTAAATTTTCATCTCTTTACAATTGGGAAGAAAATTCAAGCTCATTGAGGAAGGTTTCCCTTATTCCCATTTTTACCAGTTTTCCATGTTTCAAAATTACGTAAACAGCAGCTTACACTCGTACATTTACACCGGCGAGATCGAAACAAGAACCTCTTTATCAAGCGAGCGTGCATCTCGGCGCTGCCCCGTAGTCACGAAGACAGTTAAAATTCGCTCTCTCGAGATGAGAACGATCCGCTAACTCCAAGCATGAACCCAAGAATGGAAAAAATGAGCGTAGCTCCGAGAAACAGGCAAGAAATACACCGAGTGGTCCATTTGTTTGACAATGGTATGTAAGATGAATTAAGCCAGGTTATTATAACCCCGAAATTCACAAATGTCATGTACAAACAAACAAACAAACATCGGCATCTACGGATGCTTTATTTCCAATTGAAGCATGATACATATCACCTTTTACATTGTTTTTTCAAATGCCTTATAACTAACACCAGGACGCCATGACGCTTTCCCCCGGTCAAGACCGGTACCCATTTCAGACACCTGGGGAGAGTGGGGCCTTGTGCTTAGAATTTTTCTCCTAGACCCAACAGAGAAAATCGCCACCAGCGCCGAGACTCGAACCCGGGTCTCCCCGCACGGAGACAGGTCCTATACACACACAGCTATGGCGAGCACAGAGTTTTCATGAGCGAAAGCTAAGGGTCTCGGCTTCCACGGAAAAATCATGGTTGCTATGATAGATTACTAACACCTCATCAAATATCCCGGGCGAATGACAGAAAATGTAGAACTTCCATTCGACTTTATCCTCGAAGCAACATCTACGACAATTTCCCACATTAGTCGTACCCTATTAATATCAACGTTCCATTTTGACAGAACACCGAGATCTAATCGGTGTATTGGCATGGCTCACTCGTAATCTTAGAACAGTTGGCACAGCTCCATTAGAAATGTTGAGGCGTTATCACTAATCTTCCGAAGGCGATATCTCCGCTAAATTTAGATATCAAATCAGGCAATAATCAGGCTATATAAATCTTCCTTCCGCAAGCCTTTTCGGTCACCTACGATGTGGATAGGAAGACATTTATTACCTTTAGACTAAATGTTTAAGCCAGTAGCGCAGCCAGGGAGTGGCGGGAGGGAGGGCAAGGGGGCCTTGGCCTCCCCCCAGAAATGTTAAGCTGGGGGCCATTTTCAGTCGCCGTTTCAAGTAAAAGAAAAATAAGATTGCTGATAATCAATGTCTGCTTCAGGGGTTCTAGATCACTCTTAAAACCCACGTATTCTCTGCACACTTGCACGCTGTACTATGCGCTCCTCTCACCATCAACCTACAGTCAATCTTTGGTAAACACTTTCAGCTTTCGATTACAGAACCCAGTTTTCATTAGGTTTCAGCATTTAGCTCGTTCATTCTTTTCGCACACTAAAATGCCATTCTCTCCGTCAGACATTTACTTACGAGTAGATTTGTCCGTTCTGTCGATCAGACAAAAAAATATCCTTAGTCCATTTTACAAGATTTTTCAGGAGAGATCTTTTTATGGAGTTAGAGATTTTTAATTACGTGAATAGCACCTCCTACCACCACAACAGACCAGCTACTGAAAGTTTAGAGGGAGTCTTGCACTTGAGAGAAAGCAAATCTGTTAAAAAATAAAAATTGAAATTCCGAGAGTTGGCGTTTTTTTTGTCTGATTGACAGCGTTGTGCTAGTATGGTTGTTAGTTCAAGGCTCTATTTGCATCGTAATGATATTTTCACAGAAGAGAAGGGACCATCAAGTCTGAACTGAGGAAAGCGTATAATGTGCGCACAAGCTGTTCCCACACAGGATACCCTGCGCTAAGGAACAAGTTAGCAAGGAAGAGGAGATAGCAAAGAACGCATGAAAACTGAAAGAAACAGAGTGGGCACGAAATGCAGAAGTCTTGAATGCCTATCTATAGCAGAGCTAACCTAACAGTACCTCTCCTTAGGGGGCCAGTTCCTATAACAAGGGATAGATCAACCTTAATGACCAAAATCTATCTTGTCTTAGGAGATGTACACATTCTTTCATTCCCTCATTTGTATGATACACCAAGACATTCAGAATATTTCACTATCTCCACGTTGCGTTTTATTCATTCTATGAATACTAGATGTTAGTTTAAGCCTCCCCAACCGCAACGAAAGCGTTCCAAAGAGAGGAAGGCACCATTAAGTATGGACTAGAGGGAGGCTCCATTAAGTATGGACTAGAGGGAGGCTCCATTAAGTATGAACTAGAGGGAGGCTCCATTAAGTATGGACTAGAGGAAGGCACCATTAAGTATAGACTAGAGGGAGGCTCCATTAAGTATGGACTAGAGGGAGGCTCCATTAAGTATGGACTAGAGGGAGGCTCCATTAAGTATGGACTAGAGGGAGGCTCCATTAAGTATGGACTAGAGGGAGGCTCCATTAAGTATGGACTAGAGGGAGGCTTCATTAAGTATGGACTAGAGGGAGGCTCCATTAAGTATGGACTAGAGGGAGGCTCCATTAAGTATAGACTAGAGGAAGGCACCATTAAGTATGGACTAGAGGGAGGCTCCATAGAGTATGGACAAGAGGAAACGCAGAATCTATACACAAAACTCATCGAAACAATAAATTGAGAAAGGAGTTTACGAAAGAAGATAAAAATTGAAGGAAGTAGTAGGTGCTGAAAAACAGAACAGCAGTGAACTGAGAAAAGATGGTCTGTAACAAAACAAAAGCCTATTTCAATTCAAACAATGGGAAGGCTACCTAACCTTTAGCTCGGGACCTCACATCCTCTCTTGGAGTGCTAATGATACACTAGTTGTACCCCACTATGGGGTTATGCGAATATTAAAACTTACCATATCTACTCCATTCAGTTCAATGTTTACTTTACTTATCTCAAAATTATTTAGGTCAAGATTACTTGGATAAGCAACTATCACAAATGGATGAAGAGTAATTTTGATAGCCTCTCCAAAAAAAAGCAACCTGAGTAATGTAGTAAAATTACCATGCATAACGAGGACCACTTCTCTGCTCACACTTTACTATTTTGTTTCTTTTAAAAGAGTTCGTTGAAGGATGGAAGCAAGTAAAAGTAAATCTCAAATTAAGGGAAACCAAGACTGTGTGAAATAACAATTTATTTCATCAAAACAATAACTCATCCTGTTGTGTTCAGAAAAAATAAGATCAAGAAAAGGAGTCGGCGGGGTAATACTTAAAAGCATACATGGACCTGGCCAAGTACAGTGGCTCGGGGACGCGAGGAGCGTCCTGAAGCACACGACACTTAGCAAAATGTACACAACTATTTAAAACAACTAAAGGCAACATGTGTTAACCCTCTCATTCCAAAATTAATTTAGTTGAACTTTGACATCACTGAAGAAGATATGATACGAAAAACGGTACGTATCAGACAGTAATCGCAAAGTAATTTCCCAGATGTAATAAAGATAGAACACGAAATGAACAAAATTTTAACGAGTTTGGATTGAGCCAAATGCGTTAACTTGCTGAGTATCATATTTGTTAACATGAGAAAGAGAGGGTTCATTTCATCATTCTTTTGCAAATTCAAGTTCATACTCAAGGTTAAGCCTGCCAACTGTTTTAACTCCATATTGTGGAGTTTACACGAACATTTTGACAAAATTATTAACTCCATGACCTCAAATCTGAACGCCTGACTATGGTAAGTTTAAAAATTTGATCTATCAAGCTCTTAATGAAAATGTGACACAAATGACTCGTTTGAAGGGAAATAATTCTACCCCTGTATCCACTTCGTAGCGCATGAGTCCACGTATGGAGCAGATGAAATGTGTGATTTTTTTTTTGCTGGGACACAACGTTGAGCGGTGGCAAGCACATGCCCAACCCATCAACCCTGAAAATTGTTTTGACAAGTAGCTTTTGGGAAGCAAGCGCGCTTGCTTCAAACCGGACTAGAGGGGACTCCAACGTCCTCGAGAGATAACGATAACCAATACAACAAATAATGTGTAGATGTTGGCTAGCCTTGACACCAGGGCATGGCGCAGGTTTCCCCAATTGGTTCCTCTGACATCGGCGCAACCGAAGAATTGGCATCTGTACAGTAAGGCCCTAAAGTTTAACGTAGGTAAAGCATCCAATTGTTTCGTACGCCTACCATAGTACACATAACTTACAGTCAAAGCCTAGTTTTTCAAATAAAAATACGAGCTCTTACTACATATTTTCTTCGGGTGAAGTATATTGCCCCTTGCTTTGCTGGATATTTACATTATTCATTACACCTTAAAATTTGTAAAACAGGGGATTAGTCCCTACATTCAAAACCTTAAAAATATAAAGCGTTATGGACATAGTTTAAAAGCCACAAACAACGTAAGCAGCCGTTCAAAGCGCAGGATGAGCATTGGTCAACCCAACCTACAGTGCAGGACTAGCCAGCCTCTGACCTGACATTCAAATGACTGGTCATTGTTAGCTAACCGCGTAACTTCCTCCGGTCCACTTGGCTGCACTAAGTGTTGTTTCTTTCAAGTCAAAATCCCCAGTTTTAAAGTTTTTCTTTCAATTCAAACATGAGGATTTAGCCAGTACAAAACCACACATACTACGCGAAGTAACTATTGGAAGAACGCACCCGGTGAGCTGCACAGATACGTCGCGTCACATCACGTGATCATAAAGTCAACTTCTGACAAATCCCACAAAACCGCAAACTAATTATCATTAACCCCACTTCCTAGATTACAAAAATAACAACTTCTCTCCTGATCATCTAGTGAGAAGACCGCTAAAAAAGCAAATTCCCCCACTGATGATGCAAGAAATTTCTTCTTCACGGGATAAGGTGAAGAAACCAAGGAAGGCCGTTACATGGTGGGCTGTGACATCACGCGCCGTGGAGATAGTGAACAATTACAATCTGATTGGTCAGCAACAATTGAAATAAAGCAGACCATTTCAAATTGTAATTGTTCACGTGTATCGAGTGCCGCGCGTGATGTCACAGCCCTCCCTCCATGTAACGTCCCTCCTTGGTTTCTTCACCTTATGGAGTGAAGAAGAAATTTCTTGCATCATCAGTGGTGGAATTTGCTTTTTTAGCGATCTTCTCTCTGGATGATCAGCAAAGAACTAGTTATTTCAGCAAACTGAATTACCATAAATGCTGAATCAAAATGAAATGTAACCCAGTGCACAAATTGCCTCGCTTGGCCTGCAATTTCTTCTCTGAGCATCTACAAAATTATGAATGAACATACAGGTGCAGACCTGAAAAACAATAAAAGGAATTAAGCATAACCTCACAAGACTCACTAATGACGTAGCAAGGACTTTACAACTTAAGCAGAGTAAATATTTTCGAAGTAAGGTAACTAGAAGAGCGAAATGGACGACACTCGGCGGTATATTACAATTCTTGTTGAGCATTATTCTGACGCGCATGAACTCGTCTGTTTGCATGTCCGCTCCTCCGAAAACCAAAGCACCTCCGAAAGCACTAAACTAAAATTAATGGTACAGTTCGATACAGCAGTATTATGTCTGTACAGGGTATAAACATGATTTAAAATAAAATTCCTTGAACATTGAAAAGGAAAACATGAAGTGAAAGAAAAGAAGGCAAGACAATCACACAAACCAAAAAAATCCAATGCTGTACAAATGAAAATCGTGCAATTTAAACTTAGCGCAAAAGAAGCAAAAGCAGAGAGGTGAGCAATGCAAATTACAGCCACTAATTTTGTAACCAAAAAACTTGACCTTAACTGGCAACAGGCTACAGCATAAGACTAATTTTTGGCATGAGGAACCGTACTAGTAACGTCAGTAAACACACAGTGATCTGCACATCAAAACGCCAGTTTCGGCAAAGACAAGCAATGCAAACGAAAAAGAAGCAAACAATTGTGAATAAAATGGAATACAGAAGCCTCCAGTTAGATGCAGTCGTGAATACAATCAGTAAGCCATTAAGCGTTGAGGAACAAAACCAGGGAGCCAATTTTAGAGCCATTCAGCTTATCGTGGCGATATTGTAAGTCTTCTGAACGTACCACGGTCCGCTACAGATGACCAGTTCAACTCAGAGAAACTTGCAAAATCGCGACGACGACGGCAATGGGTTAAAAATGATCACAAAAAGGGAAAAGTAAGAATATAATACAGTAAGGCCTAATTAAAGAAATGTGCCCGATGCTACCACCAACGCTATCCATAGCTTATGCAAATAAGGACAGGGCGGAGGTAAGCGGGGAGAGCAATTTCTAAACATTTTGGACCAAAATTTGGCTGGGAGTTGGGCATAAATCCCGCCCAGTTTTTACGGCATCAGTGTTGATGAATTTGAGGGCATCGGTAATGATTTTAACATTGGTATATTACAACAGGCTGTGTCAGGAACACAGCCGACTGACAGTGAATATTACAATCCATATTATCAATATTACCTTAGTACAAAATAATTAAGTTACGACATAAGCGAGTGCTGGAACTTACAGAGATCACATAAGCGAACATTCAACGAGCAATGCGCGAATAAGGAAACAAAAAGAAAAAACTAGTAATATTTATACTCAAGGTTGAAAAGAAAATGAAAGAGATTAGTTCAGATGTTAATTTCAGCCTCGCCAATTGCTTAACAAAAAGCATTCCAAAGAGAGGAAATACCATTCAGTACGGAGATAAAATAACCCCTTGATAAAATTTATAATCCCCATTAATAAAACTTTTGTCTCCTCCTCAGAGGAAGAAAAAGAAAGAACTCGACTAACCATAGAGAAGCCGAAGTAGATTAAGATTGTAAGTTAGTTTAAGCCTCCCTAACCGCTACAAAAAATGAGCGTATCGAAGAGAGGAAGGAGGAAGGCATCACTTAGTACGAATGATAGGGAATGCGGAATCTATGCAGAAGGGGCATAGAAACAGTAAGTTGGGAAAGAAGTTCATGAAACAAGATAGAAGTTGAAGAAGAAAGTAGTAGGTTCTTAAAACCAGGACAGCAGTGAACCGAAAGAGCTGGTCCTAACATAGCAAAAAAATATTTTATTTAAAAAAAAGAAGGCCTACCTAACTCTCACCTCGGGCCTTCACACATTTTCCCCCTGGGAGCGCTAATTCCCATAGATACAATAGTTGTATCCCCCTGAGGGGAAGCCGAAGTAGAGAAAACGTTTTTCCGACTCTGCAGTAGAAAAACTCTGCTATCTCATACACGCACTTAAGAGTCAAAAAAGAATATTTCAGATGTAACAAGACTCTGCGCCGTACAGTCGCTCCACAGCGACAGAAATCAAAGACTATGAAGCAACAAACGTTAGCTTGGATCACAGGGCTTATACTTCAGAGTTTATCTATCGCATCATAAGTGTTTCA
The DNA here is from genome assembly GCA_014220935.1 of Platorchestia sp. MABIK. Lineage (NCBI taxonomy): Eukaryota > Metazoa > Arthropoda > Malacostraca > Amphipoda > Talitridae > Platorchestia > Platorchestia sp. MABIK. The sequence goes on from JACJUY010000377.1 coordinate 105,432, forward strand.
AAATTGCCGAGGATCGTCTTGCAGATATGAAAAGTGAAGGAAAAAATATGAAAATAACTAAATATCAATGCGTAAATTATCTTGGTAGGTCGCGTGTGGGACTCTTCAGTATAAGGTTCGTCTTGACAAAAAATTATTTTAATTTTTGCCTAACCGTGAATTCAAGAAATGCGACTTTAAAGAGTTTGACAGCTGTATCAGCGTCAACTCTTAAACTATCGGATTATTTTGAACAATTCTGAAAAAAACGTGGATTATGAGACATGAAACGCGTACAACACATTCGACAGTAATGAGACACGTCTTTAACATACGCAAAAAAAGTCACCAGACCGTACGATAGATAATTCAGAGACACATTCATTTCAAGTGCATAACATCCGGTACGCAAAACGTGAAATGCTTTCAAAATGAGCAAATCGAAAGGGAAAGAAAAACGCTGCACTGAAAGGACGGCAGCAAACACGCACAAGGAAAAGACTAGCACAAAAACAAAAGGAGTAAAATCACAAAAGTATAAGAAATCAATCAAAAATAACAAGTTAAGGAGATCTCATAACACAGTACCTACAGAAGCATCAGATAACAATAAAGAATCCCATTAAGCGCGAAAAAGACACAATACGAAACTCAAAACGTTCATTATGGCTGACTGCAAACTATGCGTATTTTAAGGGCAAAATTTGACTAGGTCGTATGTGCACCACCTCAATCTCATATAGGTATGTGCTTAGAATTATTCCCTCATTCTCAGAAGCGGCCGCATGTACACCAAGTTAGGAGAGAATATAATAAGGTTGGTCACAAGTTGCTGCGTACATTCGTCACCGTGCTGGCTCTCCGGCCAGGTGAAGAGAATATAATACAATACTTGTGATATCGGGAGGCAGTATGGAGAGACATGGAATTAAAAAGAATTACTCCCACAAGCATCGCTATAGGTCTCAAAACATCGCCAGGACTCCTACTGCGACGTAATTTCATCTGCAAGAGAGTTCTAAAAGAAAAATGCTCAGAACGGACGTCGCCGACAGCTCACACACACTCATCTTGAGGCGAGGGACCACGAAGAGATGTTCCTAAAACCCTTAGTACCCATCAGGTTGTCGGTACCTTTGGCCACGAGTTGAAACGATCACATTTTGGAATGTGAACTCACTGAAAGTTACGACCAACGCACTGATTTTCCTGGTTAAAATCCGCAAAGGAATTAGAATACGAGTTGAATCACAATTATACGATTGCACTTAGCAGGGAGTCTAAACACTACACGCAAGTACTAGAAACAGACGTGAACGAAAACACTACCTTAGTAGATGTTCAGCATTTTCCCGGAAGTTAAAAATAATGATAAAAAACTAACCCAAAGCCTAGAATACCTATCATTAGGAGTTCAATTTTGAACATTGGTAAATTAATCTCGGCTTTGGACTGTAGAGGCCTTAAGGAGTGACCAAGTCTACTCGGGCGCGACCCAAGTCTACTCGGGCGCGACCCAAGTCTACTCGGGCGCGACCCAAGTCTACTCGGGCGCGACCCAAGTCTACTCGGGCGCGACCCAAGTCTACTCGGGCGCGACCCAAGTCTACTCGGAGGCGACCAAAGTCTACTCGGAGGCGACCAAAGTCTACTCGGAGGCGACCAAAGTCTACTCGGAGGCGACCAAAGTCTACTCGGAGGCGACCAAAGTCTACTAGGGAGCGACCAAAGTCTACTCGATGCAGCAAAGAATGACAAAATCTACCCAAGAGGCAAAGCATGCCCAGGAATACCGCCATGAGCATGCAATGAAACAGGAGATTCCCGCCCGACGCAATCGTGCACAGGAGAGAAATAAGGTATCACAAGTCGGGGCAAATGAAAAAAGAAAGAGAAGATCGAAAACGAAAAAAATACAGAGGTCTCGCGTAAAACTAGCGCGAGTTTCACAAGCAGGAGATGATATTATTCGCTCAACTATTGAGCAATAGAATTCAATAGACAGCGAAAGCTTGTCAAGGTTATCAGAATGCAGAAAAGCTCGCAAAGTTCACACACGAGCTCCTGCAAGTACATCCCACATGAGACAAGCCTGTCGGAAGCTAACGTCGCACTAAGGGGGGTTCCGCTCAGACTAAATTCCAAGCTCCAAATATCGGCGCATTACTCCAAATGGGAGGGCGTGTTATTCCAAATTGAGGTGTGTACTATTACAAATGAAGGAGCGCCATTCCAAAAGGGGGCGCTTTCTGTTCCAAATGGAACGCACTCTTCTAAATGAACAGCGCCATTCCTAAATAGGGGTTATTTTATTCAAAATGGGGGCACACCATTGTTATTGGGAACACGCCATTCAAAATGCAGGAGCACCATTCTAAATGGGGACGCATTTACTTCAAATAAGGACGCGTCATTCCAAAAGGGGACGTATTCATTCTAGATGAAGGAGCGCCATTCTAAATGGGGACGCATTCCTATCAAACAAGGACGCATCATTCCAAACAGGGACGTATTCATTCTAAATGAAGGAGCGCCATTCCAAATGGGGACGCGTTCCGTTCTCAATGAAGATGCGCCATTCACAATACGCAAGGTCCGTGAGACCAACTAACTCATTCCTCGAGTCTCATTGCAGTGCGACGCTACCTTACATATTCTACAAACTTAAAGATATGACATAACTATACCGAATTTTTATTCCTCATGTTCGAGGCATCGGAGTTCGAAGCATGAGCAGCCAACTGTCCAGAGTCTTAACTTCCAAACCTTTCAAGTTGGAAGCCATCATCGAAAACGTTCACTGATTTCTCTCGTTAAATAATTACAAATATAAGACACGTTCGACATGCGAATCGCGGCTAAAAATTGGGTGCGCTAAAGTAAGTTTCTCTTTTCACAAGAGTAATTCAGAAGAAAAACCAAATCTCCGAACCCTCCTCCCTTATTAGCGATGCTTACGACACCCAAGGAATGCAGGGTATAATTACTCCTGCTCAAAGGAGCACCACAAAGCGCGCACTAAACTAGAGACAACACACAACCCAACGAACACACAACATCCAACACGGCATTACTCGCGACAGAAGCAGGTACATATCAGACACGGCGGTCCCAACACACGCCAAATCAGCTCTCCACATGGCCACAATTTCATCCATTTAGAATTAAGTTCACACGCTGTTCTATGGACGCCCGAGCACGACACGCACTGTACATGTAGCAAAATTCACACTAAGTAGTAAGCAAGTCCACCAATGATCTAACACGAATACCATGATAAGTCAGGAGGCTCTACTACTGCAAGTTCACAGACCTTTCTACTCCCTATCACGCCAATTAAAATATTTTACAAGCCATCAAATTCGACCTGGCTCGTGATTGATTCAATTTCTTCTAAGTTGAGCATTCTTTGCAGAAAATTTGAACGCTTTTGCTGCACAACATTGCTGGAAGTATCAAAACATTGTGATAGGCACACCGCTGATTACACTGCGCAGCAAATATTTTTGGTTCATTTCTCAAGAATATTTCAACGAATTCTGTAGTAGTTTTACCAGCATATTTAAAAAGTTTATCATTTGATTCAGTTTCTCAGTTCCTTATCTCCATGATGTGCGATGGTTATTATCGTTATTATGGTTATTATCGTTATTATGGTTATTATCTTTATTAGCATGATTATTATCTCAAAAACAAGCAGAAGTTGATTTTAAAGATTTTTAGAGGATTCAGACACTGCTGTTTCCTAATTTTACTTTTACATACAAGAGGTAAATGAAATGAAGCAAGAGTGCACCACAAAACGGAGCACAGAACAAATCAAAATTGCACATTGAATTTCCCGTCAAGAGTATTTTGATAGGAAATTCAGGAAATAAATTAAATGTACGTTTCTTTGAGTAGCCGGAATGATGAGCAGAAGGAGCATCTCGTTTTTACCCTCAGCAATAGTCTATCACAGCGACCTCACTCCCTTAGTGCAGAGTTTCTATCTCCTTGATGCATTAGTTTGCCTCGTTCACCACTAACATCTGAGATTTTCTTGAAAACGATCAGGATGACTGAAAATCTCGGAGATGTGAGTGATGAACGAGGCAAACTATTGCATCAGGACATCAAGGAGAAGGAAACTCGATACCAAGGGCGTTGGGCCGCTGTGATGAGGACAGACTACAGCTAGAGTTTGAAACGAGATGTTCCTTCACCTCAACAATCACAACGCTCAAAGAAGCGTAAAATTGTTCTGATCTAAATACCTTGCTAGAGAAAAATTACTCAAAATTGTTATTTGTCCTTTGCTGTATAGAGCACTCTCTCTATAACTCCATTTCTTTGACCTCTTGTATGAATATTAAACTTTTCAAAGGAAAGCATTGTTCAATATCAATGAAAATTACCAATAACTCCTGTTTGTCTTTGAAATAACAATGTCAAGTTGGTTAAAAAACTAAAGCTAGAGGAGGAATTCTGAGATGGCAAAATTAGACTGGCAAATCACGGTAAGAATTCGTTAAAATATTCCAGACACAAGAGAATATTTTGGCGATCAGTGTGTGCGTTCTTCTAGCACGCAAGCCCACCATCTGAGTTGGCTGACTGCTCACAAGGTCCCACGACCACTGAGCGACCTAGAATGCAAGGGCGGACGCTCGGTCAGTTCAGACGTGGGACGACCCAGGAAGTTCACTGGTGCCCTACGGACACTACAAACTTGTACCCAAGCGTTGTTCCTGTCACGAAGGTGAGATACGTTCCATGGCAAAAGCCGCGGCTACGTTCTGCAGCTCCTGTGAACAATTCGAGGCGCCTCCAGTGTTGCCATTAGAAGAAAAAACTTCTCGACTTCCGCTGACAGATAAAGAAACCCCGCTACCTCATCAATCAGGACCTCTTTATCAGCCAACCAAACTCGACCTTAACGCTAAACTAATACTACTCCATCGCCCAAAATCACGTCCACTCACACAGCCATCTCATGCTCGCACAACTAAGACACTATGAATATATTGAAAGCACAACTTCGACAGATGCTATCGAATGCGGCAAGTTCCGCTATGAATCAAGTTATAGTACTTTATCATAATTACATAACTTCACAGCATTTGATTATTGGTATATCATGTATCGAGAAAACACATTAACACAAGCGCCCAAGAGCTAATACTCCACACAAGGCAAGACTTCATCAGAGCTCCTAATTTGGTCAGACCTCCTCGTTGTTGCTGTATCCAGAGCGCCAAGAGACCTTATCAGCCTAGAGAACTTCAGGGATCTGAGCATGCTGTCCAAAATACCATCTTGATTTATTCATTAAACCCTTTTCACCTACAAATATTGATCAAGTCTCACAGCGCTCAAAGAGTTCGTCGGGTTTAAAATTTTATCTCAAAAGAGTTCACTGTTTCTACCAAGTCAAAGATATTTCTTCTAATTCTACACTTACTCCAACTCTAATGGAAACTTTTTTCTCAAGTTTTCTTACAACTACGGTAGCTACAGATCTAATTAATACATGAAATATTCAAAAAAAAAAAAAAATTTTTTAGACTGGTATACAATCTCAACTAATTGTGCAGTTAAGGAGTATCAATGGACTTGGTTACTTTATAAATGTTAGTTGGAGCTGAAATTAACCAAGCGCTCTACATCAAGTTGAGATCATGTAGCTCATCGGTAATAAACTCTAGATGGTTTTCGTAAATTCCAAACGAAGAATACCCCTACATTCACTTAAAGAGTACGAGTTAACCTCAAAAAGTAAAGATCTCTCATTACTTTTTCCTGCTTCACTCAATGAAGACTTCAAAGTCCCCAACATTCACCTAATGTATCATAACCGCTGGTAAGTAGAGAATTTAATGTCATAGTAACAGCTATAACATCATTCTTAGGGGATGAGAATATTCCTGTGGTCATTGCTGCAGCGGGCCGGCGGTGTCGGTAGACGCCGCTAGCACCAGCGAAAGAAATCCTCAGCCATATGACATCTCGGCAATTGTGAAACCATGAAAATAAAATCAATTACCTGCAAAGGAAATCCACAACCGATAAAGCAATTGATGAAAAATTCCAGGCTAACGTTTCAGTCAGAAATAGCTCGGCCGATGTGAAGAAATTAACTAAGACAGGAGGCCTCTGATGGAGCTGCCTAAGGGAAATGGGTTTATGAGTTTGCGCAACTATGCAAACTGTAAGAGAGGCACCAGTTGCAAAGCCCAACTGTCGTGCAGAGATTTTAAGAAGTCTGTTAAAATAGTTAAAGATCATGAGCAACAGACACAGCAAGAATACTTCTCCGACTTGAGGTATTCCATAAAAGAGAAGCATCTTGTGCTGCGAAGAAACACAGATTTATGCAATTAAAAAATTGAATGTTAAAATTCAGGGCGTGGTTGGGCAAGTTTTACAGTTAAAATTTGATGGAGCAGAGGTGCAGTGAGGCTCATGTCTGCATGCAGCTTCTCATGAAAATATTCAAACTTTCAAAGAACCTAGTCACTCCTTTTAAATTTCACCCACAGAAATCAAGTCATTATTGAGCATTACTCGCTTTTGTCAACCAAAACTTCTATTTCCAATTGTTTCCTTTTAGAGTCACGATCCCACTTCTACACACACACACACACGTGTGCACAGCAGGTCCCCTTCCATTACACAAGCTGTTAAGAAGGGACACTAACAGCTTGGAAGGACTGGTGAAAAATTCGCTGTTCAACACACCTTAATAAGCTTAATGGTTGAAATTAGGAATCGCGAAGTATGGACATAGAATAATTTCACCTTGAAAATCCTTCACGCTGTTCCAGAATGGAACAACATGCTGTTTCAAGTGTTTCATGCATGAAATTTTGAAGATTATAAGCAAAACAAGCCACACACTTGCTGGAGCCCAACCTAACAAGTGCACTCAGCTCTACACTGTTATGGAGGCTCCAAGAATCGGGTCAGTGAAGTATTTTACAATTTTTACAAATGCCAGGAAATGAAAACTCCATCTCTCAATTGAGAAGAAGAAGTGCTGATGACTGGCAAGATCAAAAGAATTTCGATCACATGATTTTGCAGTCAATTATTCCGATTTATATTATGAATATTGACGGTATTCTCACTCCTGCTAGACGCAAACTCACGCTATAATATTTTTGGCAATGCGCAGAATTTTGCGTCTGCACACAGGGCACCTCTGCTTCCTATCAAAGATGGTCTTGGCGCACTGGTAACACGTGGCCTGGTGGGATATCTTGCCGTGTATGATGACGGCATCCTTGGGCCGGTCCTGGCACATGATGCACAGGTTGTCTCCGAACACGCTGGATGACGCCTTTGGAGCGTCGGTAGAGCGCCTCAGCGACTCCTGAAGCGTGGACTGCACAGGGGCAGAGCACATCCACGACCGACCGCTGTCACTGGACATCCACTCCCAGCCATCACCAGACCTCAGGAACTCAACGATTGCCTCTGAGATGACACGCACGTTGTGGCTCTCAGGAAGCTGTTGAACATCTGTGGTCTCATCAATAAGGCTAAGCCCCTTATTCAGGAATTTGGCGATGGGTTCGTGCAAGCTATCATTCTGCTTTTTCTTTTTATTCTTTGAAGTTTCTGAATCAAGATTCAAGCACTTTCTTTTGCTGCCACGCTGAGATGAAGTTTCATCATCTACCTCCTCAATGACAAAATCTATCATCTCAATACGTCCACCAGCAGAGCTTGATCTGCGACGGCACTGAGGTTTGAAATCTTCAAATTTTTCATTCGGCAATTCGCGTTTCCTCGAAGACGTAAAAACTATTGCAGATCCATAACTATTTGTGTCGGCTGACAGATGAGCAGGAACATCCTGTGACGTCTCCTGGTACAGATCTTGGCTGCTGCCAAGCCCAGAGTCAACAACTGAAGGAAGAGAATCGGCCCCCGAGGCTGTGGAACAGCGGTCAAAATCAGCACCGGCGTCCGTCAGGTTGTGTTGCTGGGCATCAGAGATGGCGGTCTCGCCCTGGTCTGTGGGGCAAGCAGCATGGGCATCAGAGATGGCGGTCTCGCCCTGGTCTGTGGAGCAAGCAGCATGGGCACCAGAGATGACGCCTCGGTCTGTAGAGCAGGAAGCAAGGGTGGAGCGGCAACTTTCAATGCCATGAAGTACCTTAATCTGACCAGCACTGGAGCTTGCCTCAGTCCCGCTAGCACCAGCCTGCTTAGCAGCAGCAGAAGCAGGCTTGTCTCCGCTGCGCCGCTTGCGGGGCCTGTGGCGAGGCTTCTTCTTCTTCCGCTTTTTTGGAGGGTCCGGCAGCCAGCAGCGGCGGGTCTATAACAACAATCAAATTAACCAAAAAATCCAGTTAATCCAAGAACAATTCAGTTAACACGCACGTAATGCAAAGACATTGCAATTATAATAATTGAAAACTCAGCAAACAAGTTTCCACTTAAATGACGTGTTTTTATCAATATAGGTCGCCCATTGCTAATTATAAAAGTGAAACTATTAATGAAACTAATTTAACAAGGCAACAAACCCCTCATCATGCCATAGCAACGACCACACCAGCAAAAATTCCGGGAGTTGCCCACCGCACCCAAGGAACTTCTATGACCACCAGAGGCACCATTATCAACCTGAAAATAGACCTTGGCTGAACAGCCTCACCTTCCAGCACTTCTCGCAGTAGCGGAAGAAGCTGCGGTTGTTCGTCTGGTTGCACTCAAGACACTTCCAGCGATCATCACAGTCATGATCAGACTCTGAGGCCGGACTACTGAAGTCACAGTTGTACATCCTGTTCCTCCTCTTAGCATCCTTGCGAGCAACAAAGAAGGCAGCCATGTCAAGCTTGTCCGTGTCAGCACCGTCAGACTCCATTTCTGACTGGTCTGCAAACTCTTCCATGTCCGACACTGTCGAAGTAATCGCCGCCACCGCAAAACTCTGCAAAGGCCTTCCTCAGAATAATGATTTCCAAACACGGCATCGACAACATTGCAGGCATCGACAACATTGCAGGCATCGACAACATTGCAGGCATCGACAACGTTACAAGCGCGGCCATCGCTAACCTCTGAAATGTCTTGCTCACAATAATGATAGATTGATTATAAGAAAGTTTTAGCCTCCCTTACCACAACAAAGATGTTCAAAGAGAGGAAGCATGAACGCTCCATTTAGTATGAAGTTAGGGGAATGCAGAATCTAGGTAGAAGGTGCTCAAAAACAGTAAGCTAAGAAAGAACTTCATGAAACAAGATAAAAGTTGAAGAAAGTAGTAGGTGCCGAAAAAGAGGACAACAGTGAACCAAAAAAACATGGTTTGTTTCAAAATAAAAGCCTATTTTATTTCAACAAAAAGAAGGCCTACCACTTTTTGCTCAGGACCTCACATAATTCCTCTGGGAGTGCCAATTCCCATAGATACAACAGTTGTATCCCCGGAGGGGGCTCATAATAATGATTTCTGACAGCATTCAACTCATTTACACTACACAAGTTAACTTGCAGAATTTTCTTTTTAAATAAAACTGAAAGAACACATCACTTCACAGATTTCTGTTTGCTTTCTACCTGTATTCCCAGTGCCACTGATAATCATGAAGTAAAATATACACTCATGTGCATTCTCTTCCAATAATACATAATACCGAAATTAATGAAACAGCCACTGACACAACGTTTAAATGCCATTACCCATAAAAGTACAATTATGTCATCATATTAGTTAATTTATGAACACTAGTATCATCTGATGCTCAGAGCTTTCACTCTACAACATAAAGAACCCCAAGTATTTACTTCAAAACATGAAAAAAGATTATGAGTTTCTTTGTGAGATGCAGTTTATTTTTCTCATTCAAAGCTCATGATGTAAATAAGACCAGAAGTAGCTACAGATATCCCACTCGCTCTCAATACTTCAAGTACAACTCACCACATCTATATCAGAATCAGAATTTTCTTCAACAGGTGCGTTCTGGTCATGGTCAGACGTAGGCTCATACTCATCGTACACGTCCTCCCGCTCGGCGACGTTGGAAGCATGGCCGTCCTCAAAGGACCCCCTGATTAGGTGGGGCAGCAACAGCCTCTCCAACTCTTCATTGTAAGAGCGAGAGGACTGCTCTGCTTCAGATTCAAACTCTTCAGATGAAACTTCAGAGGAATCTGTGTTCCTCATTAAAACTGCACAAGCAAATGCTGGTCAAAAATTGGTCTCATGAAATTCTTGTTAGAATCTGCAATGGAATGCTTATTGGATGCATGAAAGGCTCAAAAATAGAGACATTAATTCAGGAATGCAATGGTGAAAATTAGATGAAACAAAGCATGGAACTAAGACTACATGTTAACTATATATGGTATTTGTAATAACGCACACCAAATTCCAAGTTTATGAAATATTCTAGAGAAGCTCTCTCCCTACACACTTGAACACAGCATGCTCCCAATGGTAAAAGCTGCTAATGCAACATGTTGCTAAAAGATTAGATAATTTAGTTTATGCCTTCTTAATTCCAACAAAGGTATTCCAAAGAAGAGAAGGGTTGAGGCACCATTTAGAATGGAGTTAAAGGGATGTAAGATCATGAGATATGTTCCCAAAAAAATTCTCTGCACATTGGAACAGTTGAACTAAAAGAATAGATGGTCTTTGAAACAACAAAAAGACTACTTTATTTTAATAAAAGTAAGGCTAACTTAATTTCCAGCTCAGATCCTTTCATTTTACCCTTGGGAGCACAAATTCATTTTGATACAATAGTTTTATCACTCTGAAGTACAACTGTGTTGTTCAAAGGAGCAAATCAAATGTTTAGTACCAAACACTTCTCAAATGCTCCACAGTTTATCATTTCAATAAGACTACCACTAGCTTTAGCTTGAATATGTATTATATGAATAAAAATATTTCCCCACTATATAAACAGACTATGTTCATCTCATTTTATCCCTAACTTTTCCAAACAAGAAAAATAGTACAATATTATTTTAGGTCGTGTTAATATATTTATGCTTCACTATAAAAATTAAAAAATTCATCACCTGTGAAGTAAGCAGAAGAAATATAAGAGAATTACCTGTTTCATTTCCTTGATAGGAATACATGCTCTCATCGTCACTGTTTAGAGGTAGTGGAGATAAAGGCCAAGTTAGTCCGAGATTCACATCTACGTCTCTTGTGCTCTCGTCTCTTTCCACAGAAAGAACAGAATCGCCACTCAGAGTTGGACTTCGAAGTTCAGGTAGTTCTCCTTGGAAGAAAAACCCAGTTCTCCTCTCAATTTTTATGGGTTTCATAAATTTCTGGACACCAGATGGACCAGGCAAAGGTTGAGGAAATGAAGAAGACCTTGGTAGAGTAGATTCAGCCATATCTGAATTTTCAACAGAAGATTGCCTGCATAGAGGGAGTGAATTTGATCGCAAGTGAAAAAATTCACCTGTGTTTGGTTGTTGCTCAACACTGCTTGGCACAGCTTGTGCACTTAGTGAAAAGTTTGGACTATGAATTGGGATGGCATTTGATGATGGAGAATGAACTCCAATATTGAAAGGTTGTGAAGAGTCAGTAAATGGATTACTGATATTCCTGGCCATAGTAACAGGAGAAAATGGAATTGCCAATTGGTTTGAGACAGGAGGGGTCAACAAAGTATTTCGTTGATAATTCACAATTCGTAAGTGGTTTGCATTATAAGCAGGAACAGTGTTGTGTTGTTGCAATATGTTGTTCATGTTAGCATTTGTATAATTTGCTGAAAAAGCAGTGTGTGGTTGCACATGTGAGTGACAGGTATGAGACAGAAAATACTTAGACTCCACAGGAACGTTACCATCAACATTTCCAGGGAATCTTAATGGACGGGGAAAAATATTACTGGATGGAATAGAACTGAAATAATTGATTAAATCACCTTTAGGCAAATTTGAAACAGGGCTACCAACAGACTTCTGACTTTGGTGCAAAGAACTTCCCTCCAGCTGCTGGAAAGAAGCTGAAGCAAAGCCATGAGAGACACTGGCCTGGGAAGAAAAACCAATCATATCATGACTCGCACATGTTGAGTTAGGCGTGCTCGGACTCAGCGTAGTTGGAGTCAGAAATGTGTCAGGGATTGTTGTAGCTACTGCAGGAACCAATTGGTTTGGAACGTAAGATGGAGTTGTGCCCAAAAAATAAGTTGAGGGCACAAAATGGGAATGGGAGATAGTGGGAGTGATGGGTGTTAGGGCAACGGTACTAATGCCAGTCTGGAGGCTGGCAGTACACTGGTTCGGAGAGGCCAACACAGCAACTGCATTGTGTTGTGGCAACACAGGACACACAGGCGGACATGACAAAGGTGCCTTGGCTTCAGCAGCAGAACTGCCCTGCCCAAGCTCGCAGGCTGTCATCAGGGGCCAAGTAGACCGAGACAAGGCCAATGATGTCGGCCTTGACACGTGCCCCTGTCCTGCGAGCGGGTCACCTTTGTGGTCTGCTCTGCTCGGCCGGCCCTCGCCTCCATCAGGGCCTCCGATGCCTGAGACTTTACTACCACATGAAACCTCTTCCTTAATATTCATTTCTCATTCCATGTTCGCAATCTGCAATGAGAAAAAATTAATCATTTTTTTCACTGAAGAAATATATCCTACTAACATAGACTGTACACACTTTGAATAGAATACTGTACATATCTGCTGACAATAATTATTTATTGAAGTATATTGAAGATTAGATTAGATTATTAGTTAGTTTAAGCCTCCCTATCCGCAACAAATGCGATCCAAAGAGAGGAAGGAAGAAGACACCATTTAGTATGGAGTTAAGGGAACGCGGAATCTATGCAGAAAGGGCATAGAAACAGTTAGTTGAGAAATAAGATTATGAAACAAGAATGAAGTTGAAGAAGAAAGTAGTAGGTGTTGAAAAACAGGACAGCAGTGAACCGAAAAAATGTGGTCCTTGACATAACAAAAACATTTTATTTCAACAAAAAGAAGGCCTACCTAAAATGAGCTCGGGCCCTCAAACATTTTCCCCCTGGGAGTGCTAATTCCCATAGATGCAATAGTTGTATCCCCCTGAGGGGAAGTATATTGAAGATAAAAACTATTTCAACTCAGTATTGCATTGATTTAGTTATATATTTATCTATATTTATATATCTATCAATAGATATATATTTATCTATCCATATCTATATACATTTATCTATCTATATATATTTATCTATCTATATCTATATATATTTATATATCTATATATTTGTATATTGTATAGGTTAGTGGGTTTAAGACTTCCTAGAAAACAAAAAAGCAAAAAAGCAATCTCATGAGCAAAGAGAAGGGACCATTCAGTATGAAGTATAGAAACATAGAATATATGCACAAGATGTGTTCACACACAGGATACCCTACATATAGCAACAGTAAGTTAAAAAGAAAGAAGAAAAAAAAACAGAAATAGCATAGAACCACAAAAATTGAAAGAAGCAAAAGAGCCCAAAAAACAAATCCTGCCAGCCTATCAATAGCTGAGGTGACCAAATAGAATCCATTCTAAGGACATCATTTTCAATGAGCTTCATCTGAGACTTTTTTTGAAAATATATATTCCCTAGTACCTTGATAATTCAATACCAGGGGATACATGCATCACTTTCTCCTACAACTAACAATGCTCCAAGTAGGTTGTGCATCATTCACAATGTAAGGCTTAATTTTGAATCAATGCATACTGGTTGTTGAGCTGCCACCACCTCAGCATGAACTTGTATCTAAAATTGAGTTAAAGCTAGCATGCACTTAGGCAAGTTTGAGTAAACAATGCAATATTTTCAATCAAGTTAAGTTCATTCCCTTGTTAAACAAAATAAATTTAAATTCTATTATATATAAAAGTCACTTGAAAATTTCTTTCATCAATGACAAACAAAATGAAGAATATTAAAAATACAAGTCTAACATTTTTCTTGCAAAAATTCATCAAATATGGCTGAACTTCAACTATTTTTAAGAACTCTAAATTCTGGTAAATTTCTAAGTACTTGATTAATTTCAGTGCATTATTTCTGCTGAGGAACTAGAGCTGGTTTCTACTATCAGGTACTGAAAATATCCACAGAACAAGTTTCTATAGTTGAAATCTGCCTGCACTTTAGTTGCATATCAGAAAATTAACATTACTTGAATGTATAGTTGAATATTGTAACTACTAAAAACAAATAATGGTATTTAGGGAGCCCTGTAACTCTTCCCATAGCATACAAGTGTTACTCTTAATACAGCGTGGCTGAGATTTTGTAATCCAAATACTTTTTTATGATCAGAACAGGTCTGAAATAGTTTAACATTTTCCAACTTTTCTTCAATGTAATTTTACACCAATTTTAGAGGGACGACTTAGCGACTTTTAAATTTTGATCCAATTTGTCAGAAATTTGGCCTGTATACATATTTTTTGAAAAGAAACATTTCACTTGTTAAACCTGTTCAATTTAGGCCTTAGTTTTTTCAAAAAAATTTGAAATATTTATTTTTTATCTTATATTATCAGATATTTCAAAAGAATAGAAGTCAATGAGTTTGTATGCTAGATCAAATTCAGAGACAGTTTTGAAATCCCTGGTAACATTTCAAACAAACTAGCAGATCTGAATTTTTTATTTTCTTGTTCGTTTTCTTTTGTATTTAAAAAATACCCTTTCTAAAATTTACCCTTTTTTTAAGTCATAATAAAAAATAATCTTCAAATTGACAAATCAGGATCTGTGAGTTTGTTAGAAATGGTCGAAGGATTTCAAAACGTTTTTTCCCAGCATGAAAACTTACTGACATATTTTTTTGAATGTCGAAAATGAGGTTTTACTGTAAGAGGCAATGAACAAATTTTTTGGTGAATGTGAAGGAGAGGACAATAACCAATTTTCACATTTTTTTTTGCTTGTATAATGGTGATATCGTCAAAATAAACCACTTTTCTTCTAAGCACTTTCGGTCGCAAATGAGTTTTCAACGAGTTATAGCGGTGACGTGACATGACGTAACTGTACTAATTTAACCTAACCCAACCTAACGTAACCTAACATAACCTTAAGTAACCTAACCTAACTTAATGTAACCCAATGATCATTCAAGCGCGTTACAGCCGTCGGAACAGAGATTCTATTTGAGTCCTTCCCAAAGCGATTTTTCCTGCGCTTGAAAGAATAGAATTACGGTGAGAAACCTACCGCTAAAACTCGTTGAATCCTCATTTGCAACAAAGTGCATAGAAAATTTTTTTATTATGATCTAATAACCAATATACAAGCACCAAAAATTAGAAAATCAATTATTGTTTTCTTCTTCAAAATACCAATTTTTCTGTTGGAGTATAATATAATGGGCAATTTTTGTACTTGAATTCATGTTGTAATTTCATCTATAAATATGTATGCATAATTTTACATCACTGTGAATTGCATATTACATGTATAAATTACATATAAATAAAATATATCACATTTTGCTTAAGAACTGTCATAAAAGAAATAGAATGTACAAACTAGAGAATCAGAACCTTCAAGTTTATTAGAAATGTTTCAAGGATTCCAAAACTGTCTTTTTTTAAGCATAAAAACTCACTTCCATTTTTTCTAAGTTAAAACAAGATTTCTACTTAAAAGGCAAAATAAATAAATTTTGTGATGAAGTATAGTATAAGGGACATTTTTGTACTTGAATGTTGTATTCACATCATTGTATTATCATCTACAAATGCTTAGTTTTCAAGATATTTAACTTTGAAGTTATAGGAACGAGGAACGTCGTTTATAGAATTGAACAAACGGACACGTAACTAAGCAGAAATGCGGTCATGACGTAACGATAGGGAAGGTTAGGTAAAGTTAGTTTAGTTAAATAAACCAACCTGAACTAACCTAAGTAAACCTAAAATAACTTATTTAGCCCAAAGAGCCATATCAAAACGGCCGTTAATGCTATTCTTACGTGAATGTTATTTATGCTATATCTTGCAAACTAAGCATTTGCGAGCACAATGTAATTCGTATGAAACATCTTAAAATGTCTCCAATTACCTAGATCTTGCAACGAAACTTTGAAAATTGTTGACAATGTTAAATTCAATATTGACTGGGATTTGAACTAATTTATATAATTTTGTATGTTTGCAGAATACCTTTTTCCCTTTAGCAAAAATCAAAAAATTTTATAGAAGCAAATGTGTTCAGAATTCAGTTTTACATATCTGTATGCCCTGTTCTTCCTCTAAATGCAATAGAAACATGAACAATGACATTTGTAAAATTTTGTATATTAGGTCCAGGGTAGTACCTCTCCTTAACTTAGCCAAGCCAATGCTGTTTTTCTGTCCCGCCAAAAAAGTGGGCGTATTCCAACAATGTGGCGACTGTGCAACTGACTATCTAATGTTATTTCTACCTGAACGTAATTTATGTTATATTTAAAAAATTACGCATTAGTGAGCACAATGTCATTCCTAAGAAACATCTTTAAATGTGTTCTTCTACCAATTCTTGAAAATTAAATTTTTAAATCCCATGAGTGCAATAAACTCAATACCAACTATCATTTCATTTGATATTTTAAGGGGACCAAACGAATTTTTCTTATGAAATTTCAGAACTGAATAAAAAATAGTTCAGGAGCGAAATAAGCTCGGAGGGATTCACAAAATGTTTAGAACATTCGAATGGACGTTGAGAGCCCTAAAAATTTTTAAATTTGCCCTTACCCCACTTTACCCCCCTAGGGCATCCCACTTTCTCAATTATTTCTCCAAGAGTTTTTCACTTATGGAGGAGATATTTTTTCCATCGTAAAGATCAAAGTGTGTACTATAAATCTATGTAGTAGTTTTTTGATAAATTGAAGATAAATTTTTTTGTAGCCATTTAAAGTAATCACTACAAAATAAATATATTAGGTTTTAATAATTGAAAAACTTCTTAAATTTTTTTTGAAGCGATATAAAAAAACTGGATCTCAACTTTGTAGATCAAATCATTGTGAACTGAACAAAAAAAAACTAACTTTCTTTATGTATAATATTGACTGAGAAATTAGGTTTTTCAGAAATTTTCCTTTGAAGGGGGACGGATGGGGAGAATGGGTATATTTAAAAAATTTTAGGGCTCTGAACGTCCATTTGAATGTTCTAAACAAGTTGTGAATCCCTCCAAGCTTATTTCGCTCCGGAATAATTTTTTATTAATTTTTCAAATTTTATGAGAAAAAAACGTTCGGTCCCCTTAAGGATAGCGTCTCCCATACTGTCTTTTTTTTATTATTAAACATAGAACAATGAAATTTGATATATTGGTAGGAAATGCAATTGAGAATCGTTTGTTTTCCATGAAAAAATGCAATTTTCTTCATAGAAAATGAAATTTTCATAGAAAACGGAATTTTTTTGGGAGGGGGTTTTAAAATGCTCCTCCTCCAACAGTTTTTGAGCTACAGTGATGACTTTGGTATCATTGGATAAGGAAAAAAACGTGGAAATTTCAAAAACTTAAATGCTTTTCTCTAAATATTCAGTTTTAAATAAAAAAAATGAAAAAAATTTGGAACTTTTTCCAAAAAAATGCAGATTTTTGACGTCATAACTTTTGAACATAAATAAATTTAGAAAAACAATTTGAGTTTTTGAAAAGCCCCATCTATTTGCATCCAATGATACTAATATCAACACTGTAGCTTACAAACTGTATGAGAAGAAGCATTTTGAAACCCCAACATCCGGGGTTTTCAGCATAGGCAAAACAAAGAGAAGCAAACATATAATAAAAAAATTTTACAAATTTTTGGTTCAGGTTAGACCTCTGAAATCATTATACAGTAATATTTTGACGTAGAAGATGACATAGCAACATCGTTGCGTGAAGAAAGTGCCAAGGGGGAGGTGTAACGTGATAATATACCACTTCCCCCTCCCCTCCCTCCCTCATTCTTCAAACCCCGTAGCGGGCGAACGAGTGAACGTATGAGTCTATTTTTTCACAGGATATACCTGACCTCCTACACTTCCTATAGCAGCAACAATATCCATTTCTCAAATAGTTTCAAAATCCTAGATTCCTATGAGGGACGCTTCCTTAAATGAATACAAGTCAATGAGTTTTTGTGCTAAAACAAAACCAAAGACAGTTTTGGAATCCTTGAAACATTGCTAAAAACTCAAAAAGACATTTTTCATTACCCTTTCTGTTTTCTTTTTATATGGGGTCAAAAATTCATGATTTTTGGTTCCCTTGCATCCCACCTTGGGGATAGGGTCTAATGCCCATAGCGTCATAAAATTTTAGGGATCCTTAGAGACTTGAGGAACCTTTTCAACAAAGAAAAAATGGCCAATTAGGTCCAAAAATCTCTGAATCGTCCCCCTTAAACACAAAGAACATTAAAACATGAGAGATATTTGAATTTAAATCTTTGTGTAGCAACAAAATCAAAAACTTGTTAAAAAAATTTCAAACACAGATTGTGGTACATTAGCCGGGCTCAACATAATTAGAGCATTAATTCGTCTCCTTTCTAACACTACTAATGAAACATTTAGTCATTTCTGCTGGCTTCTCGGTAATACTAGATACCACGCGTACTTGAAATATTCAGGAATAACAGAATAACATAATATTTCGAATTGAGCACTTAATGGTAGACTACTACGTAGTTCCATACACCAGCAACCAAGCATCTTCTAAGTTAAAAAATTCACTGTATTTCTGGGCCCGCACATATCAAAAAGTAAAAAAAATACAATTCATACCTCTCTCTCGTATAGAGCAATTTAATCCATCGCCTGCTGCACGCGACGAGACGGATGTATAAAGACAACCGACAGAGTGAATTGAAAACAGACATGTCAACAATTCACTACCCTGAAATAGGGAAATCTCTAATTTGAAATGAAAAGTTTTTCTCCATTTGCATAGCATGTATATCTATTACCACACAGCGGAACTTTCAAGAGTTAAAACAATATTTCAATGTGAGTAAACTCATCTTGATTAATTAAAATTATTAATTTGTTATTATTTAGGCTTAACTATTATTGTTATTTCATTATTTTTAGAAATAAACGCTTGACTCATTTTGAAATTAATTCTGATATTTACCAGACAATTGATATTCGTGGAATCCAGGATGACTTTGAAATGAGAAAATTTAATAATCAAGTGCACTTTTATCTCCTAGAGTGACAATGTTGCTCATGGAAAACCATTTCCGTACCATTTCGGTTTATGACCTGCCCGTGTTTGAAATTATAATACATTGTATGCGTGTCACGATGCACGTCAACCAAAATTAAAGATGAGTATGAGTAAATATATGAAATATTTACGTATTGTATTTCAGTTTTTTACTCACTAGTCCATCCCATATCAATTGAAATAAGAAAGAAGGCAAAATAATAGAGAAGTCTTAAGAAATAAAAAATTGAAATCTCTCGAGAGTTGATCAAAAATAAAAGGCCTATCAAAAATGTGTATTAGTGTTCTACAAATCACATGATATGAGTTCCTATTTCCTAAGAATTCACGTGATTTTCATTCCTACTCGAATCTGATGGATTAATACACTGGAAATTGTGCTTAACTACTAGACTAGAAACATTACTAGACATAAGAAACATTCTACCTCTGTATCACCTGTGGTAAATAAATTGTTTAAATTGTTTGAGTTGATGAAGCTGGTATCACAGATACGCTCATCACACACTTTCGGCTGGCTTCGGACAAGCAGACGGACGCGGCTCATATTATAGTATAGATTGATGATGCTTTTAATATTTATGCAGTGTAGAATTTTTGATATCTTGATAATATCAATAGAAGACATTTGTGATCAATTGGTAAAATAAGCATTTAAAAACTCAATCAAGTATATGTTGGAAATTTAATGATTTAAATTGTATATCGTTAACCTGCTAGATCACGCAATTATCCGACTTAAACTGAAAACTAATTTGTTATTATATCAGCTTGTCTAATATTTTAAAACTCAAAATTACCCTAAAAATTATATTTGTCCCCAACTTTGCGAGTACAAGCAAGGGTACAAGTCTTAACTTGTATTTCTGAAAAATTTCCCGCTGAGTAGTAGGGTGTATCCCAACACGTATTCGTGCACCTGTGACTTTTCAAAAGCTCGAGACATTCTAATGCTTCAATTAACACAGCAAATTTTTGCTGTAGCTCTACGATTTATTTCAATCATAATTTTAACAAATGCTCATGACTCAGCAATACCTAAGTGTAATGGTTGTAGCATACTCCAAATAAGGCAAAACATAGATTTTCCGGCAATGATCGTACATGGTCTCAAGTTAACCAAATTTTTGATTAAGGATGTTTAAAATATAATGCAGACAGGAATGAAGCACGGTCAATTGTTTCAGTATTTGTCACTAGAAAGAAGTTCTTTTATTATTATTGTAGTTACATATCTAATCAAATCTAGATTAAGCAACATTAGGAATACATTGCCCTCAATCATTTATTTCTATTAGTGATACAGTATAGGCATTGCGATACTCATGTGTGTGTAGCATATAAGAATCAATACCTTAAGATATTTCATAAATAAAAATGAGTTTTTAGTCTCATCTACATGTAAATAAATGAAAATAAAGTGTTTTTCTTTCTTTTCTTTACAGTCGAAAAATCTGTGAATTGATATTCAGAGTCCAGCAGTAAAATGCAATGCTCGAACTGTGACAGGATGAGCTGAAAGGTAATTTTAACTATAAGACTCATATTTTCAGGGAGTAATAAAGTTTTCGTATTATTTACGTTTACTTGTAAAATACAAGAAGTAGACTGACGTTTACAATAATTGAAGGAAAAGTTGATTGGTTGGAAATTTCTGCGAAATTGACCGGGTATTTCGTGGAAGAAAAGTTCGGTTTCTTGTGTGCCGTAATATTTATAAATTGAATGTATCGCAAAAAAATTCGTTATGAAATAACAATACGTAAAATACTACGTAATTAGGGCCTAAAACGATAAACAGAAAGTATTTCAAGTTTTTCATTCGAATTTAGCTGTTATGTATCAGATTGGGCAGCTTATAAATGAAGGTAATATAGCAAAGACTATCAATTTAGAAAACATTTCTGTTAAAAACGAACGTTTCGACGCCTAAGGTCATCATAAGCGAATACCTGAAAAACACACGGAAAAATATACATTCATAAATTGAAGAAAGACTACACAAAAAATAAATATATGGTATGCACGCCACGATGCACGTCAACCAAAATTAGAGATAAGTATGAGTCTAAGTTTTTTTCCTTCTTCAATTTTTTAGGCGTATATTTTTCCGTGTGTTTTTTCAGATATTCGCTGATCTGTGTGTTTTTTCAGATATTACCTAAGGGGTCGAAACGTTCGTTTTTAACAGAAATGTCTTTTAAATCGATAGTCTTTGCTATTACCTTCAATCTAGCTGTTATATCATGACAAATCTTCGTCCATAAATTTATAAGAAAAAAAACGTTTACTTTCAAAAAGTTGATACATGAGATGCAGAATAACAAATCGAATTTAAAAAATTTCTTAATATTGAACGTTCTTATAAACGTACCATACGAGAGATACTGATAGACAAACTATACTAGGGGTACTAATAGACAAACTATACGAGGCGTAATAAAAAAATAGACAAACTATCCGAAGCGTACTAATAGACAAACTATACGAGGCGCACTAATAGATTAACCATGTCAGAGACTGATTTAATCAAGATTTTATCTCATGGATATTTTATACACCAAGAAATTGCTGACAACTTATAAATAATTTTAATACTGCTAAGGAATTCTTAGGAATCCTTAATTGTTAGCTAAAACGAAGTAAGAAAAGACAGAAAACGCTCTACTGAAGCAGATTGAAATACCTTCGAAAATTATTATCAAGTACTGAGAAAAGGTGAGTCACAAAAAATTTATTAAAAACACATCGCGCAACACAACATGCTCATCTAGAAACACGTAAACAAACATACACGCAAAATGAAATTTATAGCTTGTTCAACGTACAGACAGAAAGATAATTTTTTGGCTAGTAATATGCTCAGATTGCGCTTTATTTCATTTGTCTGTTTATATTTCACACTTTCACTTTTCACAGAAACGTTCTCTGGAGCAGTGATAGATCTATTTTTGAATAATTTAGCAAGTGCAATAAATATATTTCTTTACACTCTACCGAACATTAAGAGCGTTGTTCCTTAAGCCCAGTTTACACTGGTATACATTTTGTCGCAGGCTCACGTGTATACTCCTCGCGTGGCGCTTCACAAGAGCCATGAGCGTTCAAACTAGAGATTGAGCGCGCCACGTAGTGCGCGCTGCTCAAAACTTGCGAGGCTCTCGTGTGTCGTTACGTAAAAAAAATTTTAATTAGAAATCCAAAACTTGTAATTTTCGTAGTCCTCATGCTTATATTTATATTGTTCTCATGCTTCCTTGAAATGATATTTTTAAACATCTGCCGAAACAAGCAACTCTGATATTACTTCCTGGCCTCAAGAATTTCAAAGTTTTATGTCATGTACATGTAAACTGTCAAAAGTGTTTTCACCCCACCATGAAAATGCATCGTCCATGAAATTGTGTTGTCTCTTATAATTATAATTACATGTATCATCAAATGCAGGTTAAGCAACATTAGGAGTACATTACCTTCAATCATTTCTTTTCGACAAGTGACATGGGTATTACAATACTCATGTGTGTGTATCATCTAAGTGTATTAACTTTAAGATATTTTAAAAACCAATGATGGTACTTTTGTACCATCTCTTTTGGAAATAAACTGTTTTTTTCTTTCTTTTCGCGCCTCACGAATTCGATCAGAGCGAATAGGGAACTTCGTATACACACACACAAATATGAGCCTCAGTGGTGAGCCTCGTATACACGTGTCGCGCCTCACGGCCGAAATGTCCCTAGTGTAAGCACCTCTTTAGTGTGTTGCTACTTCAGTAAGAACTCTGTAAACAATGATAAGCAATTTGAGCTTCAAGAAATTTCATAGTTACTCTTAACTGTAGTTAGGTAACTGACCTTTACCGAATCATCAGTTTTTAAAAGCAAAAACTGTAGGCGTTGTTAGGTTTGAACGCGTTAATATAAGTTTAGTACCCTTAGAACGGGTTAGCTTATGGCAGAACAGGTTGGGTTAAGATGGAGTAGGTTTCGATAAGATAGGTTTATTGAGTTTAAATAACCATTTATTTTTCTGCTAGTCTAGAGAGACGTCATGTGTATTAAAACCATTGAGAAATATCAGGAAATGTTTAATTATGGATGCAGCATTTGATATTTTAATCGTAGAATAATATATTTCAGGCGTAACCATTCATGATAACTTCCTTTCTTTGATATTAAAGTTTGAGACTTAAGGTAATAGGAGAAATTTCAGTAAAAACATTTCTGAATAAATGCGTTGTGCGTAAAAAAGTAGTACCTACAGAAAGATTCATTGTGGAGGAAAAATTGGTCAATATCTGAAAAAGAGAATGGGCAGGAAAGTAAAGTAAAAGAAGCTATGCGGAAAGCTGATACATGGTTAAAATAATGAATTACCTTAAAATATTAAATGCCGGTGTACAAAGCTGTATTTTATACTTAGAATGAATATTCTTGTTACCGTAGTCCCTCTGAATAAGTGCAAATTTTCTGTATTTTAACTTTCAGCATTAGTAGCAGTCCTGACTACCAGTATTAGTATCACTCCTGATTACCAGTATTATGATTTTTAACTACCAGATTTAGTAATTGTAAAACTCACAATCAATTCATATATATCTGTACAAATTTTGACGATCTTACTGCTTGCCTCGTAGGTTGTTACCGCTACACTCTACTTTCAGCAATAGCATCAGGCAAATTCACCATCCTTCTTTTAGTAAAACAGCATGACAAATTATAATAATCCTCACACTGCGTTGCGGTGGATATGATCTGTCATTGATATACACTCTATGAAGTAGAAGGTAGATCCCAAAATTAGTTAGATCCTGTCCATCCCAAAATTAGTCATTGCACGACTTATTCCATTCGGTTTATAGAATGTTTTCGGTTATGACTATGCATCAATCATATTCTTGTTCCTAAATTCAGTTTTTTTGCCAGTGTTATTTATGTATAGGAAATATCATGAGTTTGTGGACTGGGAAAACATTTTCTTCGAGCTAGTCTCTTGGTATTCCAGTTGAAACGTAAGCAAGAGAAGAAGCTTCCGAGTTTCTACTACGTCGATCTTCTACATAGACTCACAATTAATTACATCCACCAATTTTTGCTCTTAAATTATTTCTCCGCTATCGTAAAAATCTAAGCTCATATTTAAATGTAAATTGGTGCTTAAAAAAGCCTTTTTCATCAATGTGTTAACTGTATTATTATATATAATGCAATTGACTCATTGATGAATATAAATATATGTTCATTTTCATGTTTTTCTCTCAATCTTTTTTGTTCGACAATTAACACCGTATTATGACGTCCATTTATGTTGATCAACTAAGGATCTTTAGGTTAATACATTTTAAAAAACAAATGAGCTGTATCTTTATTTTTTAAAACTGTTTTCATAATTTTCCTTCTTTCTGTGAAATATGCATTCCAAAATTAGTTATGTACGTTGTTTGACACAACGATCTGTTACTAATATACATTCTGTAAAATATACACCCCCAAATTAGTTATGTATGTCACTTGACACAACGATCTGTTAGTAAAATATACTCTGTAGAATAAACATCCCTAAATTAGTTATATACGTCACTTGACACAACGATCTGTTACTAATATACATTCTGTAAAATATGCATCCCAATTAGTTATGTACGTCATTTGACACAACAATCTGTTACCAATATGCATTCTATGAAATATACATCCCCAATTAGTTATGTACGTTACTGGACACAACGATCTGTTACTAACACACATTCAGTAAAATATACATCCCCAAATAGTTATGTACGTCACTTGACACAACGATCTGTTACTAACATACATTCTATGAAATATACATCCTAAAATTAGTTATGTACCCAACCTGACCCAACGGGTCACCGGTCGTCGAAAGATGTAGATAGAATTCTGATAACCTTAATGGGCTGCTTGCTAGCTTGTTAGCTTAGTTGATTGGTGGCCACAGTCAACACTTCGCTTATTCAGTAATTATACAAAAGAAATCCAACCCCCGGCTTATAGTATTAACATAGAATACAATTTGAAACACCCCACACGTCTAACTGATGAGACGATCTGCTAAAAATGCACATTTTTCAAAGCAAGTTTCCTAATTATCAGTTATATGAGCAACCTGACCCAAGGTGCGCTTGCGGTCCAGTACATTAGAAATTCTGAGGAAAAAAGCTGCTATTATACAAGTTTACACTACTCTGGTCCGTTAATTCAGTAAATATACTTTTAAGTACTTCGTGATGACGGTGCGAATGCTCCGTGACAAGGCTAAGTACTTCCATCACCGTCCGCTAGGGGAATCAATCATCATCAGCTCACCTGGGAATCAAACTATACAGCATCTTTTTCTAAGTTTAATGTTATTGTATTTTAGAGCTTTGCAGCGAAATTTAGAGTAGTGTGATACAGTAAAGAGAAATCTATCACGCTATGTTTATCGTGTCAAGAGGGTGAAAACTTTTGACACGCACAACATCGCGTAGGGCCTTAATTATCACTAATTTGTTTGATCAGTAGAGATTGCATAATTCTTCAAAACATAAGAATTAAAACGAAATATGTCAATCAAAATTCATCATGTGATGAACTTATTCAATCGCATTGAATGATGTACAAATGACATGCATTGGTACAACACTCTTCTTTTGGGCTTAAAATCTCTGGCTGGTTCTCTTTGTCCCGCCATGTTTCCAGTTCTTCACGAACTTAATGACCTGTTCATTTAATAAAATACTGCTAATGTACGAACAAAAACAAAATTCCTCGTGAGAAATGCTACAGTTACATCTGTCAGCAACACTGTTCTCATGAACAATCAAGGGTGGGCAAGAGTGCCCCCAGAATGTCGAATTTTCTAGAGATACTGATTTTAGCTGCTATAGGAAGTGTAGGATGTCAGGTACATCCTGTGAAAAAATGAAAAGTTGTGACGTCATAAGTACGTAATTTCTCGAAAATAGGCATGCCTTGGAATATTTTATTATTTTTTTCATTTCAAACTAAAAGTTTTGAAAATTCAATTCAATTTATGAATGTACAAGTGTTTCCGCATCGAATGACACCAAAGTCATCACTTTTACTCAAAAACTGGAGGAGGAGATGCATTTTGAAAAATCGCCCCTAAAATCTCGTTCTCTATGAATATCTCGTTTTCTTTACAGAAAATTGCATTTTTTTTTCATAGAAGACAAACGATCCCAAATTGCATTTTCTATCAGTATACCAAATTTCATTGCTCTAGATTCAATGTTAAAAATAATCTTCTTCATGGGGTACTCTTTCCTTAGAGCATGGAGTTTTGACCACGGGTTTTCTTGAAGGTTATATCTTCGTCAAGCTAAGGATTTTGGAAAATGATTTAAATAATTAAAACCTAGATTAGTCGAACTGAAAACCTGATTGAAAGGAATCGCTCATCAATGAAAACAGAATACATAAAAAATGATATTAACACCAATCAAGCCTGAAACATATATTCTTGTCTATTGGTTTTTCAAATTTCTTTTAGCTAACACCAGGACGCAATGACGGTTCCCCCAATCAAGATGGTACCCATTTCTGATACCTGGATGAAGTGGGGAGTTGTGGATGAGTTTTTCCTTTTTCTACAGAGGAGAATCACCGAGCGGCACTGCCGGGATTTGAATTGGCGACCCTTCCCGTGAAAGGTCCGATCTAAAATGAAAACTAGAAATAAATCAATTGTAGAATCTTTTCCAGATAAACCCAGCCACTAATGCAACACACAAGTTCACCCACTTGGAACCTTCGAAATAATGCTCCTATCGACTTCAAATTACCCCCAACTGAAAGATTAAAACGTTCTTTTGCTTGAGAGTAATTTGAAGTCGATAGGTGCATTATGTCGAGAGTTAAAAGGGGGTGAACTTATGTGTTATGGCGGCACGCGAGTCGGATAGGTATATCCAGAAATTTATGTAGTTTAGAGAAAACCGTTTTCGTACCGTCTACGGTAAGGAAAGGAAGAACGTTTAAATTTTTCGTTTGAGAGTAATTTGAAGTCGATAGGTGCATTATTTCGAAAGTTACAAGTGGTGAACTTATGTGTTGCATTAGTGGCGGGGCTTATCTGGAAAAGATCCCAATTCTAAATCAAGCATTTATTTCTTGGAAGGGTTGGTCAAATTTCTGAGGTACTCTTAAAAACACCGCACCATATTTTTTCTCTAGTGCTGCGTAAACAACCTGATAAAACTGGTGATAAATTGCTAATCACTTTACGTCGTTGCTGCTGTGTTGCTGGCAGCATAAGTTATTTGGAATCAACTTTACTACGAAACGAGCAACGTTAAATTGTATGTGTAAAAGAACTGAAGTAGCTCGTAGCGAAGCTAAGCTGATTCAAAAGGACTTACGCTGCCGGTATTTTCATTACGACGACGTAAATTCCTGCTCCAAAATCCGGCCCCTGATGTCCAGATAGAGCGTCAGCTTTATCTGGACAGAAAATTTCAGACTCTGCTCTACAGAAATCTGTAGATCGCAGGTAGGGACTGGGGCGGAGTAGAAAATGTGGGACTCTCCGACTCGGA
Organism: Platorchestia sp. MABIK; assembly: GCA_014220935.1. Classification (NCBI taxonomy): domain Eukaryota; kingdom Metazoa; phylum Arthropoda; class Malacostraca; order Amphipoda; family Talitridae; genus Platorchestia; species Platorchestia sp. MABIK. The sequence goes on from JACJUY010000377.1 coordinate 133,189, forward strand.
CGCGGTGTATAGAAGGCTTCGGACAAGCGTGCTGCCTGCCATGAAGTTTAGAGACAGAGATGATATAAAAGTGCGTGTTTAGTGTGTAAGAAATATAATGAAACAATCGTCGGTACAATTCCATTTAATGCACGACAATTGGCCTATAGGAAGGCTTGTAATTATGTCGTTTAATTTGTGAACATCGGCTTTGAGACGGTAAGTGTGTTTAATGTTTTTACTGCATTAACGTTGCGAATAAATGCTGTATTCAATAGTTTGAGTATTTAACGTAACTTATTTCTTGTTTTGAGGTACATTTGAATTTATTTAGGTTTCATTAGTAGTTGAAATAATTTGTGTGTTGGAGGGGGGTAGCAAAAATCTTCAACAACTTATACGACCCCAGGTCTTGTTAACAATTTTTGCCAGACCTAACCCGACCTTAACCTCATGCCTCTCTAATTAATGTCACTCATGCCCAAACTCTGAGCACTTTAGCTTTAACCTATCATAAAACCCCGTCACATACCATAGTCTGTGAGTCTGAGGCAGTGTTCACGTATTTCCTGAGGGTGCGAGACGATATTCGAAGGGAATGCGAGAAAAGTCCTGGTAAATAATAGAATATTGTTTATAGGCTGGTACTTTTATTACAGGAGATGCGAGGTTCGAATGAAATTTCTTTAGAGGTGCAGGGCGAGAAAAAGGTTGGGAACCCCTGGTCTAGGGCATCGGCTATGTTCGCTCCAGAACTTTAGCAGTCCCTAATTCTTTGTCATGTCTATATCTTTTTCCTTTATCTTTATTAACGTGTTATTTAGGTATGATCACATATCATGTTGCTACTTACGTTTCATGTACTTAGCATGATTGTGTCTCGCAAATGGCAATTTAATTTTTTGTATCGAAATACTGTCGTCGCCCGAGCGTTGATTCATAAAAGCTTTCTGTAAAAATCTCGTTTTACAGTTTTGTTCACACGTAGAAGCTCATTTCTCTCTGAGATATCATGGAAAATGTCAATAGAAACAAACCAAGTGGCCCATTTTCGAGTTGTTCGCAAGTCCTTTGCCATCAGACACCAATCAAGCCTAGGCCCCACCGGAACCGTTTTACTATCATCAATTTTAAAGCACCAGCACCAGTGTATTAATGTTATCAGTTTATTCATGTCGACACAAAAACGCTACTCGAGATTGTTACGCAAAGTATGGTCTCATGATTTGATCTTTTTTACATTAGAATTAAACGACGCAGAAGTGTGCTTGGAATTGGTCGGAACATGTGTTTCAAGTATTGCTCGCAGCGAGTTAAATGGAGACGAGATATTTTACTTTCGTTGTTGTAGCTTTCGGTACAGAAATTATGATGCTTATTTCTCGAGCCATTGCCAAAGCCATTTTTCTCTTACTTATGCCGTTTAATTTCCCTAATACTCTGCTTTATTTCTCTCTTTTCTTTGTTTTATTTCTTTTCTTTGTTTCATTTCTCTGCGTTCTACTTTTGATCCATGTGGTGTAACTGATGCACCTTGTATTTTCCATGTGATCTAAGTGATGCACCTTGTATTATATATAAAGTGTTGAATTTTTTATAGTCTGACTGGTCTTAGTAATCCGGTTATATGATAGGTTTCTTTAATTAATTTCAAATTAATTTGGGCGATTTTAATCAGATCAGATAAGTTTCAAGTAGGGTTGACAACTTTTCCTAGAGCAGACTAGTTCTCACAGATCAGATCAGTTTAGTTCGGGCTAATTTAGGTAATAAACGTTATAAAAATTGTAATTTATAGTATTTGTAAACATTCAGAACGTTTTTCAATTGTAGGGTGCTTCATTATCAAATTGATTACCATTGCCAAATTGTTCATGAATGTGTAATTATTCTTAAAATTTTACACTAGTAGTCAGCCGATTCGCGTTCTAAATTGAAAGTGACGGTCTTTCATAGCTCTATGTATCAAAATGAGCGAACTTCGTATTTTTAGTAGGTGTGTAACATTGACAATGTATTTATATAACATTTGGCAATGAAGCCTGATGGCTATGGCGAGTGCTTCCTTCCATTCGGTTAGGGGATGATACAAACTCCAGGTCAGCAAATATCAGTGGTAGAAAATTTCTTCTGTTACCGGGAAATTTCGTCCTCCTTACAGTCAGGCCATGAAACTGCGTAACGTAGATGTTTGGTGACTAAACTGGCAGCTCGCTCTTCCTAGATTGTAACAATAAACTTCTAACAGCAGTGTCACGTTATGCCAATTCTGAATGTGATGGACAACTGATACATGCGCTACATCCACGTACCAGAGAAATGTGGTCTGCTTCGCTGTGTCAGTTGGTACGAGGCGGAGTCGAGTAGACGCGCTTTTTTTTTATCGCAGGCCTTTCTATTGTAGATTCTACTATATCTTCTGACGCCTAATGAAGCTTCTGGCATCTACGCGGCCGGTGTTGCCGTCCGCATGGTAGATTGGTAGATTCTCTTTGCCGCGCTATTTTTTTTGTTGTTGTAGAAGTGTCTGACCAATGAGGGCTTGCGTCTCTGCACGAGAAAACTTCTACTCGGGGAGAACACAAATGCGTTTTCAGATTATAAGTTCTTGGTTCAAATAGTTTATATAAATAATACGGTCAAGGTTTGTGTCAAAGGTAAAATGAATATCTTGGTCGATTTAGAAGACACTGCGCTTCAGTCCAAAGGCGTGATACATACTTAGTTCTTTGAAATGATCGACGAAAGCCAGCACGCTGTTCCCAGAAACGAGAAAGCTTTTCACTCTGACAATCACCCTATCACGTTGTCGAGTCGGTAAAATTACGTGAGTGGCGCTGTGCACACTCGTATTCCGAGGAAATGACATAAAAACACTGTGCATATAATAGTAGTAAAACTGTCATACTTTACCGACTGGCTCGACAGGTCATCCTCCTCGTATTTCCATCGCGAAGCGCTTGATTTGGCACTCCTGCAGGATTGTCAAGTCCATGTAAATTACGTGTCCATGTTCGCTTCAGAATTACACTAAAAAAATCTCGCGCATTATCCTAGCAAACGCTTCCTTTGCTTCAAAAACCTTCTTCACGTTGAGCATTTAATAGACAATGGTATAAGTAAAAATACTTTTCTAAACTTAACCTGCCTCTGTTTTTTCAACTCCTGTACTGGGCCATGGTTGGAGCGCGTGTGTGGTTAGCGCGTGTGGTGGCTGAGAGTTTTGGTTTGGGACCAAAAATATACCCAAGATTCGATTCTCCCAACCGACTCAGCTCGGTCTGACCAAAAAAGGCCAAAAAGGAACATAGGGCCCCTTTTTATTTTTTTTATTGAGCCGCCGGTTCTTTGGTCTCCCAGACATAGAGACCTTACCTTTTGATTCTAAGTTTTTTCCAAAGAAACATTGGGTGGCTCAAATATAACTGTGTTTTTGCCCGTCGCTTTATCGCCCATAATTTTTCGCTTAATTTTGCAAGCTTCTTGTATTCCGTTTGTACTTGGATCACCAAAATTCATCAAACGTAATACTGAAAGTGCATCACAATTCTTTCGGAGTTCAGTGATATTTAACAGTGCCGAATACATCTCCAGATCTGCCTTCATACATCAACAACGTCACACTATCAGTCGTAACATGGCGGCAGGTTGTAATAAACCCTGAGAAAGTAAAATCGTAAATCCGTTTAACTTCCTTGAAAACTTTTGCGACACTGTGTTATTGAAAAATAATACGAGTGGTGTAGAAAGATGTGTATGAATTGGGAGGTTAATTTGTGGTGCACTTTCTGATTGAAATACAGATTAAATGCGAGAATTGCAGTCGTGATTTATAGCTGCTAGTCCCAGCAGATTTCAAAGTGATCGTGTTCGATTTTAAGCAAAGTTTTACTCGTTGAACCGTGCAAAACTTTTATTGTACTCAACAGGAAATGTGTTCCCACGTAACTCTTAAATTATCCAAAGCCAGGCCATCTCAAGAGATCTGTTGTGGGGAAATAGACTTTTTGGAATTCACTGAATTTCGTCCCTTCGATTCACCACAAAAGCAGTAAAATCTCAGACCATTCGTGTGCCGTCACGATTCATTTGAGCAGAACTATAGGGTTTAGGTGCCGCGCATGGCAAGGTGGTGGGGAGTTGGTACCTGAGTGAAAATCCTCATTATTTTTTTGGACACCTGCAGGGGCAGAAAATGGATTTTCGTGTTGAAGATGTATGTGGGGAAAATAGTTTGATTATTTTGAGACCGTTTTAGAATGCGAGATGATGAAATTGTTGGTTTAGGGTTGGCTCGATAAAAAATCTAGTGTAAGATTTTATGAAATGTCAACAGGAAGTTACTAAAAAAGTATTGGTAGGTGAAATCAATAAGCGGAGTGCGATAAATAGGCTAACCAATGCAAACTTATGCAAAGAATATGTTGAAGTTGGTAGGGTGTATGTTAGTCGTAAAGGCGTCATTACGTAAAAGGCACCTCCATAGCGAAAAAAATCAATGAGCTACACAAACTGAATTGAAGAGAGTAAGAAGAGTAGCGAATAAAATTAGGGGCTCCATTGAGCAAGGGTTCGCTCCAATGATAATGGAGGCGTGTAAGAAAAGGCAACCGTTACTTCGGCGGTCTTACAAAATGGCTGCAAGATTACTCGGACTTTATCTGGATAGCTCTTTAACGCAGATCACGACAGGTTTTTGGGTGTTAAAAAGCTAAACTTGAAAACTGAGAGCTTATGCTGGGCTCACCCCTCAGGTGGATACAACTATTGTACCCATGGAAATTAGCACTCCCAGAGAGATTATGTGAGTTCCCGAGCTAAAGGTTTGGTAGGCCTTCTTTTTGTTGAAATAGGAAAGGTTTTTGTTTTGTTACGGACCATCTTTTTTCGGTTCACTGCTGTCCTGTTTTTCAGCACCTACTACTTTCTTCTTCAACTTTTATCTTGTTTCATGAACTTTTTTCTTAGCTTACTGTTTTTATACACCTTGTGCGTAGATTCCGCGTTCCCTCAACTCCATACTAATTGGTACCTTCATCCTTCCTCTCTTTGAACATCTTTGTTGTGGTGAATGGAGGCTGAAACTTTCTTATAATCAATCAATCATTATAATCTATGTTGGACTCATGTCACTGAATACTATGTCGTATTGTGTCGCACACGCTATCCAACGGTCCTGCACGAGTTAATTTCGTGTGCTTCTATGAAAAGACGTCAGAATATGAATGAACCATTGACATGAATGCAAATATTCACGGTTTTATGCCTGATTGTGACAATTGAATCTATTACGCTTTATAGCAGTGGTTCTCTTTAATTTTTGCAAAAAAATCACATTAGTACAACACATTAACTTTGGAGCAAAAAAATGTATAATTATCCTGCATAACAGTATACAATTATGCAGTTGGACACTAAAATTTTCACTAGAATTTTAATTACTTCAAGGCTTATGAGTTTCATATATTTTCTGGAAGGAATGATGCCAATCGAATTTGAGGCCACCGAATGACAGGGCTTTTGATAGTAGCTGAGAGCTACCAACCGCCTCTGGGTTTGAATTCACCCCTCCCTCCCTCCCTCCCTCCTCCCTACCCCGCCCTGTATCGCCCTGTCTAGCTCTGCTGTGTATCGAGGAACACTTCTGCGGGACGCGCTGGTTATTTTCATTTTGAATTTAGCCATCGAGCCTTTCTAAATTATATTCTCCAGTGTTCTACCTTTCGTCATCTGTAAATTTTGTCAACTCGAACAATTCAGGGACTATGTATTTTTGTTGTAATTTTTCATGAGTTAGACCATCTATTAAATTGATTTTTTTATTTAAATATTAATGGGAAATACGTTATGTTACAAAGCTAAATCGAAACACACAAGGGATGTGTTGGACAAGCCGTAAATAGCCACTCAGGCTTAGCCAAGCAGAAACATGGTGCGAGGATATCCTCTGGTGTAATATAGAACCACGTTGGTGTAGGAGAATCCTCTCTTGAAATTTTTTTTTTGAACATTTTTACAGCTAATGAACTCTAACACTATCATCATGAGAAACTATTTCACATAGTTCAAATTTTAGATTCCTTTTATTGAACAAACGCACACAACCTTACGAGCTATGAAACTCACATTTATGGTGGCCTGACCGCATTAAAATCGAAATGCTCAGAAAGGTCCACTCTGGAGGAAATAAACAAAACCAACAAATTATTAGTTACCATTGGCAGGCTGCTGGTTCATGACAGCTCGGTAAAATGTTCGTCCAGACCCAGGCACACACGCTGAATCACCCAGGCACACACGCTGAATCACCCAGGCACACACGCTGA
>JACJUY010000377.1:139911-162196 GCA_014220935.1 Platorchestia sp. MABIK
GGACACACGCTGCAACACCCAGGGACACACGCTGCAACACCCAGGCACACGCTCGAAAGTTACTGTATTGCAGATAAATAATGCTGTGACAAAGTAGAAAAGCACCGAACCTAAGTATCTACGTGTAACAACATATAGGAGCGTACCTTCGTGCAACAATTCACTGTCTTTAGGTTCGCTGGCTCGACAAATGCCTCATGCGTTTCCTCACATTTGTTCACGAAATATTTTCTTTATTACCTATCTTATTTCTAGCAATTTATTGAACGAACGGGTTAACATTTGAGAGCAATGAGAGATTAAGCAATAACACAGGTTAAGCAATAATACAGTTAAGCAATGACACAGAACACAGAAAGAACGCAAATTTCAGCAACGACAGTTTCAACGAGATCCGAGAAAGAAATACATTTAATTTAGGGCAGTGGGCTTCGGCTGCTATCGGATGTTGCGACAGTGAAAATTAAAATTCACGGTGGCCGTAACAAGGGACTAATCAGAATTCATTGAATTAATGAAGTAAAACTAAAACTAAAACATCGAACAATCGACATTCCAGTGATTTCGACGCATTAATTTCAAGTGTTTTATACTGATACGTTATTGGGAAATGGTTAATTATTTTCTGAGAAAATGCACAGGCTTTGCTGGGTAGCATTAAAATTTCTTTCCAACTTTGGAAGGTCAAAATTTACTAAAATAAATAGGTGATATTGCTTTTAACTTTCATTAACGCAATAATTGAAGATCGTGCGCTTCATGATTAATTATGCACCATATATATTCGCTACTGTTTTCTTCTTCGGAAGGCTGGAATGTCAGATGCAGGACTGTTTTGTCAATAACCATTTGGAAGCTGTGAATTTAGAATAATTCTTGGGTTGGAATCAAGGCACAAAAGGTGTCAGGGTTGGATGTTACGGAGGTTGATCAGGCTGCTGAGTTATCGTACTAAGGCTACAGAAAAAGAAGTTTAGCAGTGTTAACTTTTTAAATTGATATATTCTCAGTTTTAGGATGGGATAACTTATTGATTTCTTTATTTTGCCTGAGATTTATTCTAAGTTATCAGATCTTTGTGATTTCTAATTTATTGTAATATCACATGATTACGTTGTCGCCAACACTGATGATATTTGAACAGAAAATCAGCATCAAACATTGACACTTCGTGCTGAACGAGTTTATGATTAAATAGCGTCGTGTAATTGAACAGGTGATAGATAATTCAGATCACTTGGTTTACATGACAAACTTACTTACGTTCTGCCGAAATACCGATGGCATCAATTCAAGTTTCTTTGGAAATCTATTTGTTTGCTATCAAAAATGTTCGTACCCGCAAACGTAAGCCACTTCGTGTGTTGTATACCCGGTGGATACAGGAGTAAAAGTGGTACATTCCGCCTAAAACGAGACAGCTGGTTAATACCAGCTTCCTTCATTTTCCCGTCATGCTTCAACCGAGCTCGTGTGCTACTGTTGACCAAATCTGACCGTGTGGTGTATACACAGTCGGTTCACTAGATTTTATGACTATCTAAGGTGAGAGACGGGGAAAATACGAGAGCTCAGTTCATGAGGTGTGATGTTTTCATATTAACATCACCGTGTTTGTTCGGGGAACTGTTAAATTAAGAGATTGTGAAGGTGCTCGATAGGGTGTAACAAAGTTTTATTTGACAGGCATACGTTTGTGAAAATTATTAAAGGCAACAAATTTCCTAGCGTATTTTACGTAAGTTCGTTGGCAACATAGTTTCAATATTAGATGAATCATTTGTAACTTCAGAACAGATCATGTGTCAACTGTTATCTCTCCTATGTTTTCCTCAGATTTGTTTTGTATAGTTCACTACGTTTCGTGCGCAAGTGACGCATTAAAGTGTCAGGCACTGTTAGCTGTCATATCACAACCTGAGGTTATGTTGGAAATTGCGCGATCTATTTTCTTACCGCATTCATTGGAAGTTCCCACTAAGGTGTTAACTTGACACCAATCACAAGAGCTAGGCTGCTTGTAAGGCATTGTGCGTACACACCGCACTTTACCTTATGCACGAAGCGTACCATTTACTTATAAGATTCAGTGACGGAAAAGTTTAATACGTTCACGGCGTTTCTGCGGCTGTTAACGGTTGGTTTGGTTAGGTTGTAAGTAGCAGAATTGGGAAATCGATTTTCCAGCTTGAATAAATTTTTATTCTTCCCAATGAATATGAAAAACACAATTGCACAATAACATTTCTTCTCATTTGATAACGAAATTGTGTTAAAAATGTAGCGAAACAGATAAAATGTCGTGTATATTTATACCGATACGTAAATGAGCAATTTACCTGTGGGTACACATGTGGCCCAATACGAAGTGAACGTGTTCATTTACGTGTGGCCCGAACTGCTTGTATCTGGTGCTCTCATGAACACATGCGAGACCGGACGCCATGTCAGAGTTGCGAGTCTCGCTCTTTTCTAACTTTAATTTTCAAATTTTGTTTTTTCAAGTAAAACATAGCCAAACAGACAACTCTCATGCAATTTTGTTATGATCAAACAGTATCTGAAACCTTGAAAAATTTGCAATATACGCCTAACACTGCCAAGAGGGGCAATGATATCTTTGGTTTATACGCACGTATCGGAAAGAGGTTCTTCTCCTCGAGTTATCTGGATCGCCACGTCCGCCGGAGGGCACATATAGAGCCCGTCTCCGACTACTTACGATAACGTATGATCTTTGTAGCTATCATGCTACGCACCGTATCGTCAACAGAACTAGCTGTCGAATTTGAATAAAAATGTGGTTTTTCACCTAAGAAGGTAGAAATTTCTCTTCCTTTTCTGATGATTGGTCTGCTGAATATATATCATTTTAAACTCCCAGACGAGAAACGTGAGGTCCCAAACTTGAGGGTAGGATAGGAGGTAGGCTTTTTTTTAAATAAAACAGTTTTTGTAAGGGCCCACATTTTTTAGGTTAACTGCTGTCTATTTTTCAGCACCCAGTACTTACTTTTTTAACTTCCATTTTGTTTCGTAAACTGGCTTCCTAACTTACTGTTTGTATGCTATGCGCAGGGGATTTTGTGTGAGAACACATCTTGTGCATAGATTCTCCGTGACTTTAACTCCAAACCATCCGGTGCCTTCCTCCTTTTCTATTTGGAATACCTCAACTATGATTTGGGAAACTTTGCCTTATAATCTAATTTGTGCACAAATTAGAGAAGAACAATTTTTTTAGTAATAGAATCACTAAGTAAACTTTGCCTGAAGGAGGCCTGAAAAGTTCCATCGTAATTTTACACATAGCTTATAAGTTTTAATTACGTTCATTATCACCGTTTGACAGATGACTTGCAAAAACACGTGTTACTTCTGGCTTTTCTTTTTCAGGAATTTGTGCGTAGATCCTCGCCCACCTCCACCCTGCTGCTTCTGGTCATTGTCGTCCCGATCGAGTGAATTTTTGCCAACCATGAACCTGCGTGGGTCTCTGTAGAGCGAGAAGGCGTCTACCCAAAATTCTTCCTATTGAAATAAATACGTTTACAGCAGGCAAAGAAAATCGTGGCTTCCCAACAAGAAATACTACCCAAGTAATTTTCTTACCTTCAAGTTACACGTTTTTACTTGTATATGAAGTACAAATGCGTGTTTCGCCACTGTAAATGCTTATCTGAATTAGAGAAGTTGAAGATATTTCTTGTGCTTACACGTTACTCTCAATTATTCGCATCGATTGCCTAAAAAAACTCGTTTTTTATTAACAATTATAAAAGCTGCGAATCGTCGGAAACAGGCACTAACGAGCGACAATGCGGGAAAAACAGATGATGAGTCCCAGCAGCGAAGCCCCGATGCCAAGCGTAAGCCTCGAACATGAGCGTTTCGGCCATCCTCTCCAGTGTGACATGAACGAAAACTGCGTTGAGTTTTCAACTTCTCCGAAAGGAACCCGTAGCCCTCACAAAATTAGTCTTAGAAATGGAATTCATTTTCCCGTACATTTTAGCCTGAAAAAAGCTAAAAGCTTCTTGCACATACATCAAGAAGAAGTTGAGGACGTTTCAGAGACTACTCAAAATTTGTTTGAAGCGTTTCGAGACCAACCTTGTGACCGAAGTTCGTCAGAAGACGAAGAACATTCGCATAATACAGGAAAGCATACTGAAATCAGATCTGGAGGAGCAGTTTCGAAGGGAAATGGTCATTCCAAAAATGGAGGGAAAAAACGAAGCTCGAAACTGAAATCTAGTTTGGTAAACTCCCATGGTGACACTCTACATCACATGGAGCCGGCAGAGGCCAAGGCACACCCACCTTCGCTTGGTTCATCACCAAAAATGTCCGCTTACGAGAACATCACAAAGCCTAGTGCAGAACTGGTGAAGGCCTGGCGCGCGTTCCACCACAACAAAGGCCATCGATTTCCACAGGATTGGGTCAGACCTGTTTGTCCTCGCGAATACACGCACTGCCACCATGATGAAGAGGTTGTCACTCACACTTACTGCGACTGCTGTCAAAAGCCTCAATGCGAACGGAAGCATTTCCTAGATAATTTAGTGCATCCGTTCCACTCGTTAGCGAATATTTTTGGAACGCACAAGGAAGAATTTGAACATGGCGGAAAATCAGATGAAATTGACACTTACGGTACTACCTTCTCATCTATATTTGGGCAGGCTGAAGAAATTTTCCCATTGAAATCAAAGTGTTCTCTGATGACCGATATTTTTGGTGAACTAGACGGCAGTTCTGAACTTGCTGAGCTTCTGACTGATTTCAAGTTTTGCAATCAGATCTGTTTCGAAGCAGGGGAAGACTGCCGAAAATCTTACCTCGCTTGTTCAGAAGAGCTCTCCTGGGATCTGCTTAGTTCAAGTGTCTTGGGAGAATCCAAATCTTTGTTATTTATCGATGGAAAAACAAATGAAGAAATTCTGAGGCTTATGAGCAGCTCTTCTGCAGTAAAGGAAATCCCGCGATTGGTCATCTCAATTGCTAGGCTCAGACATGAATCCCTCAAGCGCCGAAGGAAGTTCGATTATTGCTCTGAACCGTCTCAGACTGAACCTGCCAGCGCTGTGCCCTCAGCCAAAAGCATCGAGTCGTCTTCGAAAACACACGAGAGGAAATCGTCGTGAAATTCCCGCAACCAAATCTCAGAATCGGTTTGTTCCTTCTTGAAATAGAAAAGTAGTGAAAGAGTTAATCAGGCCATCCGAAGTTTTTTCCACGATTTAACAGGAACAGACTGAAACAAGACCTCTACCGTCTCAGACAATTTTGTAAATATTGTGTTCATTCATCCATTGTGAAAACTACCCCTGCACTGGGCTTCTCGTCACTGCCCTTGTGTAATTACAGCAATGTGGACCCATTGTACACAGTATGTTTTAATCGCAGTCATCGTGTGTTCTTATGTTCTGTTGTCGGTAAATCTATAATGCAATAATTTTGATAGGCAGGTCAAGTTGTAAAACGTACGAGAGGAATACCTAACTTAGTAATTTCTTTTAAGAAAGGAGTGTCGGGAATGTTTTTCTCTTTTAATGAGAGAAAAAATAATGGGGATGTAACGTCAATGGAGTGAGTTAAGGCTCGTAGTAGTGTTGTGATTACCAGGCTTTCTTCTTGCTAGTTGTAGGAATTAAATGATGGACTCTAGGGCTATCATGAAGGGCTATCTCCATGAAGTGCTCTCATATCTAGGCGATATTTCGCTCCCAGACTCACGAGTCGAGCAAGCGACCGGCTATCGTCTGATGGAGATGTTGTTTCAGCCCATCCTTCCAAAGTGTCATTTCTTCATGGCCGCAATCAACAAATCAATATCTCTTTCGAGTGCCTCAATTCATTCTTGCTGCTTTACTTCGTCCTTTTATCTCTTCGAGATGCTTTTCGATGCTTCCTTGCTCACGGCTACCAACTGCGACATAGAAAATTTCAAAATTTTGTTTTACGGTTGCAATTTGTCACTCTGACTGGGTGGACGGATAAATAAAAGAAAAAACCCTGGTACTTACGTATTGGTGCTGGCCCCAGACATGATACACGCCATTTCATGGAATCGGCTACGGGTAATATAAATAATCGATTCATTTTCTTGAGAAAATTACCTGAGCAATAACTTGCGCTTACAGTTGTTGGTGAACTTTTTAGGTTAGACTTTCAAAAAGTAAATGTTTGGAGTGAAATTTTGCTCATACAGACTATACCTTACGTTATTCTTGCAACTGGTAGAATTTTTGTGTAAGAATTTCTGGCAATTGAAATGGAGCAAAAGGGGACTTTTTGCTTAACCATTATTCTCTTAGTGGCTCGAATTTCATAATTTTTTAAGGCCGACGCGTTCTATTGTATTGAATATACTGTAAGTAATTTCCACAAGACATCTCACCCCATTTATTGTCACTGATGCAATGGCTGGAGCCGTACAATTTTTTTTACCGTTTTGATGTTCATTTTAATTTTAAAGTCTTAAGATAGTAATCTAATGGCAACACTCTAGTGCTAAGTGGACTTAACGAAGTTCAATCATTATTTTTTTTAATTATAATTGTTTGAATGAAATTGAGATAAAGTGTGAGTTGCGCTCATTGCAAATCTAAGGAGTTTCATTAATTGCTATTTGTGCGATGTGTGGGCTGGCAACTCAGTTGATGCGGCCGCAGCATGCCCTACCATCGATGTCCTATACACTCGAGCCTCGAGTTAGACCTCATCCTGTGTTAAACCTCGACTAATGCGGATAAAAATAAGCCCACCTTACTGAGCTGAAACTGTGCTCGACTCAATTCCCCCTCAAATTCACTCCCCTCAGTTTTCACACACTAATATTGTATCTGTGAAAATTAGTACTTTCAAAGGAAAAATATGAGGTCACGAGCTGGAGTTAGGTCGGCCTGCTTTGTGCTGAACGAAAAATTTTTCGTTAAGGACCATCATATTTCAATTCACTGCTGTCCTGTTTTTAATCACCTACTATTTTCTTTTCAACTTTTACCTTGTTTCATAAAATTCTTTCTCAGCTTTCTGTTTTCATGCACCTTGTGCATAAATCTCGCTTTCCTTTAAGTCCATGGAAAACGATGCCTTCCTCCTTCCTCTCTCTGGAACGCCTTTGTTGCGGTTAGGGAATTAACATCTAATCTACGTAATCTATTACATGGTACCTTCCTCCTTCTTCTTTTCGTAACGCTACTGTTGTAGATGAGGAGGCTTGAGCCTGCTCTACTCAATTTATGAAAGTCGGGGGCTCATTTTCCCCCGCATAAAGTGAGGGTTGCATCAGATGTTGTCTCACTCATTTTTCTGTTCCTCATTTTCTCGCATTGAAAATTTCTAAGCCTTTAGATGATGCTTGTGTCAGTCCGTACTGAGATTTTGATGCTCTAGCTATTTATTTTTTGCATCGCCGGATCGTTCTTTTGAAACTAACTGCCTAGTCATTTCGATTTTTAGGAGTAAAAACAAAACTTGAGCTTCGTTCATAACATTTAGTTTACCACGATTATGTGAGAATTAAATATCGTGTCTTGAAATTTGTCTATTCATTGACACCCTTGCAGCATATGGGCTAACATTGGCATCGCATGACAGCTGCTCTGCTCTCAGTTCCCATCATGACGGGCATACATCATTTGCTCGTTCAAATCTCCCTTGACGATTGCAATCGAATGAGCGCTTGCCTCATTTGCTCCATGCGAATCGTCTTCACGGTATTTAACACTTTGACTGCGACGTGCGCCACCGGTGGTACACGGAGGTAATTTTCATAATGCTGCTCACCGACCAGTTGTCGTAAATTCAAGTTTCATAAATACTTAATCAAAGCTAAATGAAGGCACGATCCATTTCATGTTTGGTTTTAAAAATAGTTTGCTACAATTGACTTTGAATTTGCTTGTGGCATTGAACTTAATATTTAGTAGTCGCAGTCAAAGTGTAATCACCCTAAACATTTCACCTCAACCTCTCCTGAAATCTTTTACGTATCCATCTAATATGTATTTCAAATGGGATCATTTTTTACGGTTCTCAGCAGTACCTATGGTCGAAGCTTTTGAAATGTTCATTTGGTTTTAAAAAGCCAACTTTACGTTTAGTCGAATTGGCTATTCTAAGGGTCTTAAAAGCGTCTCTATTGGCTAAGAAAAAGTGTAACTAACGTGACACACACTTGCCTTGAATTTTAGAGAGTATGTATTTAAAATCCCAGCATCACTTTAGAAATAAAATATCTTAAAATTTTACTAGCAAAGAAGCCTGGAACGAAACTACTAATCGCGTATTCTTGCAAAAATGAAAAAAGACGAAATTACAAACGGTCCACTAAAAGTAAAGCCTAAAATAAGCTGGTGTTGGACGGAACTCGTATCTAAGAAGTGATAAACACACGTTTAACATCGTCAAAAGCACAGTTTTTTATACGGAAAATACGTGAGCGAAGAAATTATCCTTGTGTAGAAGTTAAAGATCAAGGCCAAAGGCCGCTGTCTCGACCATGGGAAGTGTTACTTCTAACGATGGCTTCATTTGAAGTTATTGGTGAGGGTAGACAAATCCAACGTAGACAGAGGCTCCCGGCCGCGGCTGTACACTGGTAGACAGTCTCTGTGCATCCTGAAAGAGATAGAAAGTGTGCTGAGCTTTACAGTGTATTGACATACGTTTCATCATTTACGTGACAAAATTCAGTCAGACTGCAACTTTTGTATCACACTAGCGACTGTTTTCAAACTAAGTCTAGCGCAAGGCATTTCGGTATGAGGACAAGTAATTTTCCACGTCGCAAGCTTCTGTTATTGTCAAGGAAAATTTTTGCTTCAACATGAATGCTCACTTCAACACAAATTCCTGGTAGTCTCTGAACTCTCCGTCGCAGTTGAGGCGCGAGGACTGAGTGAGAGACCTGTAGTGGAGCTCAGAGGTACGGATGGCCTGGATCGGGGGCCTGGTTATCTACAGTTGGGAGATCGGAAAAAGTTAAAGAAACGGTCAGCATTGGTTGGTCAATAAGTTAGTCGTGCAAAAGTAGCGCATGTTCATAATATGGAAAAAGTAAAAGGAAAGAAAACAAGTTTCAAGAAAATTAAAGCGTACAATGTAGCACAAAACTGGGCTTTATGAATGTCTTCACGTAATTGTCCACAGTTGGTATAATCCCTTAGTTGATGAACGCAAATGTATACTCTGCTATTTTATCACGTGTTTGAAAATGATTATGAATGCTGGTGAAAAAAGCCCCACTCTTAGAGAGGAATGTATTTCAAGCTGCAGTATTTCAAATAGTTTTTCTAATATGCAGTAAGCTCTATTCTAACATTGACTGGAGATCATGGATACCATGCTGGAGATCGGCTTCAGTGTTCGAAGAGCTACGCAGAAAGAAAACGTTATGTTCGGGAACAAAGAAAACGTAATCTACACTTTCTACATTTGTGGCGCTACACGGCTGACCAGGTAGCAGCATGATGGGGAAGCAGTGATAAGGTCATGTTGAATTCAATAAGGCTTTACCTAAAATCGATTTTTTTTACTGTAGATTCGTCTTTGAAATTTCCAACGTATCGTCTTCGGAAGGGGTTGAAAAATATTTTTATTTCCTATCACAACAAAAATCGGTATAAAATGATTTTTTTTATATATTATCAATTCACATGAGATCGTGAAACCAAATCCAGCTAATGATGAAAGCCTTCACGGGATACTTCCTGTCACAAAGAAACACTCAGATTCTGTAGATTTTCTAATTAATAAAAACTCAGAACAGATAACAGTCTATCAGACCTCAAAACTTTGAAAATTTTATATGTGAATCTCCATGAACTCCATCTACACTCTAAGTAGAAGAGTGCATTTTCAACAGAACTATGAACTGGAAAACTAGCATTTTCATCGAGACAGGAACATCAGCTATTGATGAACAGCAATTCTCAAGAAGAGCATTACGAAATGCTTTGAAAAATGTTCATGCTGCGTGTTAAACCTGGTTGAGCCAAGCCTTTCATTTTATTTAAGAAAAATTTGCACAATTTTAGATAACATAATTACTGAGCAAAAACACTCCTAGTGCAGCAGAGAAAACAAGGACAAGCTGAGATACATAGTTTGTTATGATTTAAACTCAAAATCTAAATACCAAAAACAAAGTAAATTGCACCAAATCTGCTGCACACATTTCAAATAGTTTACAAATTGTCTTTAAAGGCGTGTTAACTAATTTTGACATGGAACTCACTCCATCCCTCGATGCCTGCAGTCTGTACAACCTGGGGATCAGGCTCAGTCGCGACATTTTGGGAATCAGAACGACGTCGCAGTAGCCGTTGTTGGTGTGGCACATGGGCGACATCCCGTACTTGGTGTGGCGGTTCTCCGCTCTCAATATGTTCATCGCTGCCATGAAGAAGTCGCCTCTAACCTGGACAAGAAACAATATCACAGGAGAATTATTTCATAAGATAGTTCATACTTAATAGAATAAGGCCACTATAAGACGCTTTATTTTTAAATATGCTGATTTTCCGCACATATTAATGGGCACAAATACTCAAATAATTCAAGTAGATTGGCATCATTAATATTTACCACAAGCTATTATCATGCGGGACGACTTTCTGATTTGATGATTTCAAACATGAAAGAATATATGTTCTATCTAAATGCTCTATTTGTCATGCAATTTGAGGTATTATATTTTATCCTCATACGGAGAAATTAATTTTATGTTCATGGCAGAAATGAAGATATCTTTACAAGTTTTTTTCTTACAGATGTAATCAATGCTAAAAGGAGACGTCAATGTGTGAACAACTCTGAGGCTTTCTGCTACATTTGTAAATATTTCACTTTTCTTCATCACAGATGCAACATAACACCGCTCGTGAAGCGAGTCGATAATACGTACTTCAAACTGACTTATGGTGACTAAAATTCACACACGACTAAGTTAAGAAATGGCGCCGCACACTGAGTGCGACAGTTGTGAAGAAATATTGCGTGCCTGGGCCAGAGAGAAACTCAGAGGTTCACAGTTCGAAATTCCCCTGCCTTAGCGGGGGTCCATGGAAATTCGGGGAGCAGCAACGCGCAAAGTGAGCATTTTCAACGGGATCCGAGACTATCAAAGAGCGTTACAGAGGGAAATGGAACTGATATATGACGGTAGATTGTTGCTGAAACAATAAACGGAATTACCTTGGGACAGTCTATAAACGAAAGAGCTTCATGCGCAAACTCCTGCCTGTCTAAAATGTAACTCAGTTTTGAACCTGCAAAAAAAGTTCCTTACCGAACAATGAGTTTCACGAGAATTTTTTCTTTTTTGTCGGCGAATATGTTTCGAAATGTGTTGCAAGTAAAGTTAAAGTTTAATTGTATTCTGTTATTAAACATTAAACTTGATGAGAATTGAATATGTGCTTCTTCTGGTAGATGACAATGGCAGTGAGACGAAGACTAATAATTAAAATTTAGAAATATATCGATAACAAAAACAAAGCATTCGGGGAAAACACTATTAGTCTAAATTTCCTTGGGGTGCTATAACTAATGAGAATGTTATGGCATCCCCCTGCACGAAGGTATGATTTTAGTTGTTACCTGACGCCATTCGCCTTTGTTTTGGCGGGCTGGTTTGGCCGGCGCCTGGCACGAGGGGCAGTTGGCCCGGCACTCCGGCTCGTCCAGCCGCAGGAGGTCGTCCACGTTCTCTTCCGCCAGGTAACGAATTTCGCACTCGCAAGTTCTAAAAGGACAGGAAATTTGTGGAATGTGCTAGGCCCATGGGAACGCACGAGTCGGAATGTATTAACTTAATGGTTCGTATACTTTCTTATATTTTGTTGGCCAAAATTAAGTTAACTTAATATCGGGTTTTCCTCGCACATTGGCCTGGCTGTCCAAAGAATTTGTTACTGTCACGCGTAGCTATGTGGACCCAAGCAAAGAAGGAGACCAGCGTGAGAAAGTGAGTTCGAATAACGGTCAGCATTCTTCACAGGACGAGGGTGTGCGTTGCGTCGACGTGGACAAGGGTAGAGCCCGCCAACGAAAGCCAAAAAAGCACTCGGAAGGTTACCACGAAGAAGGCGAGCCAACGGCGTGCAAGGGTTAGACCAATCAGAGAACGACGCACCAACACATGAAAGAAAACTCTCGAAGCTTCCAGAAAAAGGCAACAGAAGAGGATATAAGCGCAGTTCAACGACAGAACGGGGTCTTTTCTAGGTGGTACGATTGAGCGACACAAGATGATTGCGTAGGTGAGGCGGCCGGCGAGGCATGCCGGTGAGCCAGACTCCAAACACAGCTTAACGCTGGTGTCAGAGTGAGAGTAGGTGCAGAGCGAAGAATTTAAAGCATCAAGAGCATCGTGTCACCAGCATTCTGCACGTCATGATACCAGAACCGGCACGCCGACGGCACCAGTCAACAGAATCAACGCACGAAACGTAACTGCGACTCACCGGTAACTTCCAGAAGCAAGAAACTAGATGGCGAGGCGCACAGTATTGATACGAGTTGACTTGCAACTCGTAAGTTAAATCTACATAAATTTTCAAGTATTTAAACACCTTCAGCATACTGATATAAACCACGCAATCGCGGAGTCTGTATCCATACTCGAACAATCTGCATGAACCTCCAAGTACCCAAGCACCTAGCTACAGCACGCAGATGTTTAATAACCCGCGCATCAAAACGTGCCGGCCACGCTCGGCAAAGCACCAGTGAAAGCACCAGAACGCGGCACTTCACGTCAACGACCATCTATACTACGTCAATAAAGGCATTTAGAAACGAGCGGAAAAAGACTGTGAAGTGAACTCATAACACTTTCCTTTACGTGCTAATTAGGAATTGGGAGATTTATTAGATGCGTATTGCTATTGTTCATCGTGCGTTTTGTTTTGTTGCGTAACCATGTCATGTATTGTCGCTCAGTGGTTGGGCGGGTCGTGCTTATTCCATTACTTACCGTGTTCCATTTTTATTGTTTATTTTTTTGTTGTTACTTGCCGTGTTGTTACTTTGTTACTTACCGTGTTCCATTTTTATGAGCCATTTAAAGGAAAATGAGAAGCGAACGTGTGATCTTCAGGTATCATTTCAGACTTCCTGTCTCCAGCGAAATTTCTTTGTGATGAGTTACATCTACGGTACGTTTGTCGTTTTTCTATTTTATGTGAATGGTTGGACACTAACGTAAAACTGCGTCCTGTGTCGTGTTTAATTTTGCTATCAATGACTCAAGTGTTCATTCGTGAATTTAAATAAAAATTAATTCAAATGATCTACGTGTAGTTGTCATTATCCCGTGTTGATCCTGGTGCATTGATGGATGAACGTAGAATACTCCCTGTTTCTATTTTCCTCTGTCCTTTCTTTCTTCTTCCTATGAACCTTTCATCTTTGTATTTTCCGTTTCCTCTCCGACCATCTGGTGGGTTTTGAACTCCTTGCTAAGGTCGGAAATATCCCCTAAGCTCTCAATTTGCATACGAAAATTGTCTATGAAAAGTAAAATAGGATTTGTAACCTTTATTTATGACCTATTAAGCAAAGTTGGGACCACTGTATGCAGCAAAATTTCGTGTAAAAGGAAAAATTATGCTAAAATTTATTTTTTGTAAGGTAGGCCAATTAAAGTCCCTGTCTCTAAACCTGAGAAGTACAACAGTGAGACTTCCAACTGCATTGATGGGTAAGTTTAATTTTTAATATTTGCAAGAAATCGTAAATGTATTCCTAATTTTTTCTAAATTTATGAATAGATTCGGTAATTTTCGGAAACTAAGAAGGATTGAAAAGATTTCAGTCATACTTTCACTGTACCTATTTCTTTAACATAATTACTCCTCTCGCACATACATACCTGCCTGAGAAGAACTCGGTGACTCCAGCTATTATATTTCTGTAAGCTCCGAGATGCCTGAGCTTGCAGCTCCTTTCAATCAATCCTCCGAGGAACCCACCGTGGGCATTTAGTGAGCACACTTGTACAAGTCGGTCGTGTATGTATATGCCTCCCACGTGGAAGTAGCGGCGAGAGCCTGGAACAAAAATTTCATCTGCAAAAGTGATCTACGTGCTGTTTTACATTCGCTGGCCACATGACCATAATTCTAAATTTAATTTTTGACCCTCACTTTCTACGTGCAGAAATTATACGGGTCTTTACATAACGCTTACATTTCTGTAAAAATGCCCTCGAATCCGTGGCTTTTTGGTTCACCTAATGTTAGCACGATATTATGAAAAATGTATTCACCATACGAATGAACCATGTTTTGTTACAATTGAAACACAAGAATATACTTACTATCAGTTAACAACATTTACTTTCTGAGCTAAATGCGCCAGATGAAACGAATTGCAATCCTATCAAGACAGGAATAAATTTTGAACTTTAAGTTGGCATTTGAATTAATGGAGTTGGGCTTCTAAATGTACTAGGCATTTTGAACTGAAGCGCCCATTTCCAACTGAGGGAAAATACTATTTGATAGTCTCATGAATGTTTAATTTTTTACAAATTTCTCTTTTATTTGAATAGCTTTGAGGTTATTTTTTTAACACGTTATTAGTGGTCATGAACAATGTTTGAAAAGATTTGATTTTATTAATATCGTTTCGCATTCGTCATTTATATCATCTTTATTTCTATTTCATTCTCCTAAGAATTTTATAGTATATATGATTTGAGTTATAAATAGTTGAGGGCATTGTAAATATCATCAGGAAATCGAGGAATTGATCAATGCAGAAAGAAACCTACTCTAAGCTCCGACTTTACTTTGGCTATGAGGCTACATTTATCTTTCGTTCAGTAAATATGGTCGTCAGTTTTAGTGCAAATTTGTTGTCGAAGGTTGGGACTTTCGTAGGTTTTAAGTTGCTGGAAAAATACTCATCTGCCTTTGAAGAAAGCGTTTACTCGAGCAATTCATTGAAGTGGACTTTGGTGCTGAGTGGCTTCTGTGGGGGGAATGCTAATATATATGAAATTTTGGCTTGGTAAACGTTAGTAATGTATTTTACGTTGAACTTCAAAGGACACATGTCAAAAAGCATATCTAAATTACGAGTATTTCGTTCTTTCCTTTTCATAATTTTGAAAAGGATCTGTTTGTGTCACTGTTGAATGAAAACGTTGAATATCACTCAACCTGATTTGTCATTGAAACGAGCGTATTTTGGCTTTGCTCATCATTTTTAGATTCATTCCAAATGAGGAAAATATTTCTGCTAGTTTTTGCTTTTCATTTGTCCGCGGCAAAAAGAAAAATGATCAGAAATATTCCACAAAAATGTGGACGAACATTTCAGTCCAGATGATCTCACCCATAATTATTTGGAGTACCGAAGTTGAAGTGTCTTCTGTGCCGTGACTCGACGTCGGGTGTGAGTTCGTGGAGCCTCCTGAGAGTAAGGCATTCTCTGAAACTTGGCCACCAAATGCTTTGGCATTCTATTTTTCAATTAGAGAATTATTGGGCTAAATTTATCCTCTCAGAAGTTCAAAAATAGCTTTAACTAATAAAACACTAAAAATTGAACGCATGTGCTCCTAGGCGTCAGGCAAATAATCCGTAAAGTTCAACTTGACTCAAGCGTAAGAGAAGGGCATAATTCAACTTACGTAATGACTCCACAAAAACGAAATGTGTGTAAAAATTTGATGAATAATCGTATTCATTTTCAACACTGGGAAAACATGCTACGCAGACACAAAGTACCTCCAGCTGCAATAGCTTTGGCAAATTTTGGACATTGCTGAATAGTTTGAGAATTTTTATGCAAGAAAAAACTTCCCCAGCAGAATTAATCTTTGTCATGCAGATCATAGCAAATAATTCAATTCGCATTGAATAACTACTTTTAAACAAAGTATGATATATACTGTCACCTTAGGTTCTAAAGCGTAAACATAATCTTGTGCTTCACGACAACTGGGGCCTTTGTTGCTGACTCGCGACATCGTCACTCGTAATAACGGAACGAGGATTGTTGTTAAAAAATTGTTATGTCAATGCTGGATCATTGAGCCTTCAAGTTTAACACAAAACCACACACGTATCAGATCAATCGACGCATTTCAGGGAACGAATCAAATTTTAATTTTGAGCTCGCTACAATTCATTCAGAGATGAAAAACTCTCTTTTTTTTAAAAATGTTGGTCTCAAAACCTCGACACGAAACTTCAAGGTATGGAACAGTAGCTCTGAAAACATTGCGCATTCAATTTCCTCGGTTCACGTGAATAATTGCTGCCAATTTTTGAAAAATTCATCGCTTTGTTCAGCATCACCGACCGGGAATGAGTGCGCAAGCGAGGCTGACGGTGGGCATGGGCGTATGCCTGTCGTGGATGCTCCCCCTCAGCTGGCGCGCCGCCGCCTTCATGAGCCCAGTGACCGCCTCAGTGAACGTTCCGTCGCCGCTCACCGCCACCACGCCGTCCACCTCGCCCTCCGCTGCCGCCTTCTCGGCCAGCTCCTCCGCGTGGCCCGAGTGCGTCGTCTGCAGCGCAAATGTTCGTGGTGATGATTTGTATGGGAATGATGCATCTGCTATTGCAACTGTTGGTCACCGCGGCCGAGTGCGTCGTCTGCAGCGCAAATGTTCGTGGTGATCATTTGTATGGGAATGATGCATCTGCTATTGCAACTGTTGGTGACCGTGGCCGAGTGCGTCGTCTGCAGCACAAATGCTCGTGGTGATGATTTGTATGGGAATGATGCATCTGCTATTGGGGGATGTAAATCATCGTTTCTCGTCTCTTGTTATTGTTTACATACTTGATACGACCAAGTTGTATCTGGAATTGACCTGAGCAAGTCGTAGCAGACGATGAAAATTGAAAACAAAGCCACAATGCTAGCTAAAACACTCGTATGGTGAAGTTATTGAAACTGTTATCTACTGTGAATGCTGCACAAGCTCAATAGTACATGCACCCTCATCAGTGGTGGGTCATCAAGCCTTTCTGATGAAAATTTTGTCCTGCGAAGTGGAGGAATCAGTGAAACAGTCCCAAAGAACTGTCCTGTGGAGAGCAGATTAAACTTTCAACGACCACAACCAAAGGCAAGTTTCCGTTGATTTTGCACTATCTGAGACTAATTTATGCCGGCAAGTGAACCTTAATTTCAGAAATGAATATCGTACTTTCTTCAACGTTATCCATATGGCAGCTCTGCGGAAGAGAGGGGCAACCAGCGAGTTGTAGATCTTCTCCGCCTTCTTGTCGCCGCTCACAGGGTTCACGATCACCAGCAGGTGGCGAGGGCGCCATGGACTGCCTATACCGAAAAAAGATTGAACTGTAGCCGTAAATTCAAATGAGTATAAAGGTGTAAAAAGAAGTGAGTTGAAAGTAAGCAATCTAAACTATCTTAAAGATTTTGCAATTCTCTAAATTCTTATTGGATAAGCTTTGCCTGCATGCTCTGCAACGAGCACACGTAACGCTCCTGTGGTGACGCCTGCGTATTCGGACAAATTCTGTGCACAATTGCGTTGGTAGATCATTGAAGAGAGCTGCCTTTAGGAAGCTGATCTTTATACTTCAAAAATAGGCGAATTCGATCATTATTAACGAGAACAAAACGAAAATCAATGGGCTTGAAAAACCTGGAGAAAAGTACGAGGAAATCGTTTTTCAATGTCTCTGATTGCATGATGCTTCAAGTGCGGTAAAGCGCAAAAAAATCTGTTTCTCTCCAACAATAGAGACAGGTAGAGTTGATTAAAATTTTGAAAGATCGTTCGAAGTGGTGGAATAGTAACCCGTGCTAGGGGAAAACATCATTAGAAGAGTAAATTCCTGGGGAAATTCAATGGAGTTAGAGCGTAGCGCAAAATTCCGGGACAACAGAGTCTTGATACTGTTGGATTGTTCCTTAGAGTTCAAACCGCTGTGCACAAACAATACGTTAACGATACTTTTAAATCATGTATTCCATAACTTTGAAGAATAACAAATTGCCATGTTCTTCAGTTTTTACCTTGTTTTGGACAGTGTAAGAGTTTTTGAAAATTCTACTGTGTCCATTTCGTTATCGGTAAAAGAAAACGCAGGCGTAGGTAATCCTGACATCAATCGGTATCAACGAGTGAAGTTTCAACGCAAATTGGACTTTCGTTGAGACCACCAATTTGCTAAAGTAGCTAGAACAAACTCTGCTCTCACGTGTTGCTCCCATGGATATTAAAGTGTAACGATATTTTAAGGGCTAATTCATGTGACATACGCTGGAATTATCCTTCGTCAAATTTTAACGAACATAGCATTTTAATTTTGAACGGGCGCTTCGTGCACTTTTGTGTATTTCCACTAACGCTCAAGCGATAATCCATAAAATTTTAAACAACCATAAAAAGTTAAATTAAGGTGAAAAATTTTTAAATAAGGTCGTTGTATTAACTTATAAGAGAGCGCATTTCACAATGTATTGGGTATCATGGAATAACCATTTTTGTCGTCAGACGTACGTCCATTCATCACCAATAAAAATGTTTTGTTTAACCCACGTCTTTTTCCTCTTGATACTGACCACACGACGTCAGAGATTCAGATACATTACTGCGTGCTTGTGCCCTTTGCCTTAGCGCAGTAGGAGCGCCCCTCACCTGCCACCACCTGCCAGAGGGCCGTGAGCCACTCCCTGACGGTGTCGGCGTGCGCATGTCGGAGCACCAGCACTCTGGGCTTCCAAGTCGTCACCACGCGCTCGCCGTTACCACGCAAACAGCCCCGCAGCAGCGGTGACGGCAGCACTCGTTCGCATATTTCCACAGCCAAAGCTGGTCTTGTGTTCAATTTGCGCGAGTGCGTACACTCTCTGAAGGGAAGACCGGCAAGTCTTTCCTGCGGTCTGCAACTCGAGCCCTTATCCAACTTCTCGCTTTGAGCGTTCACAGAAGTGGAGGAGGGTGGAAGCCTGGTGGAAGTATGAAGGTCTGCGTTGACCACAGAATGACTTTGTGGACTTCCTACATTCGGATCCGTGGCACCGTAATGAAGCCCAGAATGACCTCCAGATAATGATGAGGCGAACGGATCACTGACCGAGCTGAGTTTGGTCTCGCTGTCGTTGCTCGTCATAGCGTCATTCTGAGGGAAATTATTGGTTTGTGCTTCTTGATGAGGGCAACACTTGAGGGAACCCTTCGGACACGACCAGCAGCTGATTATCTCCGCAGCAGGGACTCGGAACTCGCCTGCAACAAATGCGCTGAAATGATGGAGGGTGTGTGGCAGTGAATGCTTTGGGGCTGTGACGTAATTTTTTGTATGCCTATGATATGTTGTGAAAGCGAAATTAATCTTTCAGCCAGAACAAAATATGAAGATATTACTTATAAGACAGTTTAAAATAAAATTCGTAAAAGAAAAAGGTTTTGCAGTTTGAAATAATACACAATAAAAAGACGTGCCTCTATTTAATTTAACACGAAGACAAAATTTTCAACCATTTATACTTCTCTTCAGAAGACGTTCAGAGCAGTGGTTTATACTCACTTATGATAATTTACAAGAATCCCATGAATTCGGTTAAATGCTCGAGCTCGTCAAGCATTTATTACGCTGGTGCGAGATTCAATGAGCATTGAACAAGTTCCCAAGAATCACATTAATTTTTACGAACATTAAGGTATTAGCTTAGCTATCGAACCAATTGACCCGTTACAAAAACCCCATCATTCATTTCTAATGTACACAGTGAAACACTGAATCATCTTGACACCAGATTGGTTTGACTGTCCAGAAAATTACTTTTATCGTATCAATTATCTTACCTAATATACATATGGTTCGATTCCCTACAAACAAGCCCATCTCTTACATTCATTAAAATTAGAATATTCTGGCAGCTCGGTGCCCACGTTACAAAGTCCAGCTCTCCATCATTAAAAACTCACCTGTAATGGAGTCCTGCACGCGCCAAGTTAGTCCCGTCCTATCTAGAGTAACTCTGCACGCTTTGCCGTTGATGGTAAACGTGTCCTCCATCTTAGTTAGTGTGAGCTGCGGCGCTGCCAGGACGGTAAGAACTCAATAAGTGAGGTTAGTAACTCAGGTCACGTGACGGGTCAGGCTCTTCTTCCGCAATGTCTGGCGACGAGCGATCTCAATGCGTCGGGATTATTATTCGTGCTAGCACTGAGTTAAGATGAATTTGTATGAATTAATTTGACAATCCCAAAATGTTTGTTTATGAATCAACGTCGTGGAATTTTATTGGTTAACGCACAATTTTTCAATGAAAGGATTTGTCAAAAATGATAGCTTGTATTAATGAGGATTTTTTTTCAAGAAATCTTACTTTCTTGAAAAAAAGAGAACGAATGTAGAGATGAACATTCTAACAACACACGTTTCGTAATTTCTCAACGCTATTTTCAGTGCAGCTAAATATTTGAAAGTAAATAGTGAAAATTCGCTGTTCTCTTAACCACGTTTTACTGCTTTTAAGATAGAATTTCACTACTTCGAGACACGTACATTTAAAATGTTTTTTCTACACTGATTGCCCAGATCTATACACGTGGTTATCCTTGTGACAGAGCGGCCGGAAAAAATCACCATAAGAAGTTGACTTGGAGGATTTTGCTCTCACAGACAAGTGCGCCAACTTGACGAATGTGTGATGACACCAGAACTCAAGGGTTGCATTTCTTTGTTAACACTAGGCCGAGTAGGACAGTAAAAGCTAAATCTTTTAGACAAATAAAAATATCAAATTGTCGACGTCTGCAATGGTTTAAGTGTGTGAAATTTCTACAATTACTCTCAAATGATGTTCTACATCGTTCGTTTAAATACCATTCGATGCCGTACGCCACTCGATCAAACTCAAACAACGGCCCAAACAACGCGAATCAAAAAAAGTTAATTTGTTTTCGATGCTCGTCCCGAGTATTTTAGCATAGAAACACAATTAATTCAGTTCACTTCAAAAATTTTTCTAGCGTACATTAATGACGTAGGGAACATAAAATTAAATTATGAAGAAAATTGAATTCACAGTGATAGGAATTCTCAAGTACGATTATATGTTTGTTCGGAACAACTGCTTTCATGAATCTGATACACTGGCTTGAATTATAGTAGTGAAAGAAAAAAATAATTTGAATGGTCAAGGAACTTCATTTCATGGTTTGAGACTCAAATTTTGAGTCAAATCTTAGTGAATATGAAGCACAAGGGCAAGTTGACCCTGACACAAATATAAATACATTTATATTTATTTACGTTAAAATGTTCTAAAGTGATCTAATTTTACTATTCGATCAATCGCAAATGTAAATCACTTGGACACCGTGACTCTTTATTTAAGCTGAATTCTTCATTTAAATGTTCTCATCACACTTGTCATCGTGAACGCATCACCGACGGGTGAGAGAACCCCTTCCATGCCATCTAAAGGCGCTAACAACACTGAAAACACCGATAGCACTCACCTGCATGCCTGTTAGTTCATTTTTGTGTCAAAGTGTCGCAAAAAATTCTGTTTGACAAGGAGCCCAGACCAGTTTTTTGAGCGTTGTTCTGACGAAGGTTTTCGAGGTCGTGTGGCTGCTCTGCTTGACCAGAAAACGTCTCCTAGCTTACGCTCGTTGGAGCCGTGAAACTTCTCCCATGATCTTGTAATGATAAATTTGAGCTTATCTCGTAATGCACAACTAACAGAGGTAAAAATTGGTGAAAATTTACTCCCAGGTTATATTTGAGCGATACTTCTCAGACATTAATGTTATTGCGCCCCCTTATAAACAAAATGGCAAGGGTTTTGTTTCATTCTTTTCTCTACAAAAAATTTTACTCTCTTCCTAAGAAGTGTACGGCCAACTTCCCTCGATATTTCAATTCTGTTTCACCTCTCAAAATTCTTAGTAACTTAGTATTCTTTGTACATCACTTATGTCAATCTCAACTTTCAACTGTATTAGAAGGATGAGTTAATTTTTGTGAGAGCTGGACGAGTTTTATTCCATTGTTGTAAAAAGTTTTTGTGTTGATTAATTTTAGGACAATACTGAGTCGTTCTGGAGAAGATGCACAGTCTTAACTTCCAACTGAGCGAGATCCTTGGGTAACGATGCACAACTAATTACTTACTTTATTGATAACGGAGAAAAAAAGGTAAACTCATCTAAAAATAAATAAGCGTGTTCGGAGTAGACTCTTGCAGAGTCGGGCAGGATGAACGCAGAGAAGGCAAATGCAAGGGTGGGCGAGGTTACACGAAGTTCACCAGAAGA
>JACJUY010000377.1:163892-174236 GCA_014220935.1 Platorchestia sp. MABIK
CGCCAGCGTTGAAAATGTAATTAGGTATCAGCATAGATGTGAACGAGGGGATGTTTGTCGAGTTGAAGACTGACGGTGGAATTGTCAGCATAAGTCGAATATTTTGAGCATTTCGGACCATACACATTTACAACTGTGTGTGAGAATTGAGGTCTTTGAAAGTTAAGATGGGATTAAATTAGGAAACGGATTCTGACCAGGTATGCTGTAAAAAGATCATTGAACATATTTACTCAAGAAAGATAGATAAAAAGTAATAAAAGTGGGTTAGAAGATTATATTCTTTCAAAAGATGATTGAAATTGTAAGACATAACTCCAAAAAAGAGGTTTACTCATGAACTACTGTATCGAGAGAAGGTATCTGGACACGTTAAATGCAAAGCGTTATTTAACGATAAATTCCTATGAATTAAATCGTGAAATGATGCCATAAGTCAAAGAACACACATTAGATGAATGCTGAAATTCATTGACGTGTTTACAGTGAGGACAAAAGAATATCTAACTGACACATGAAGTCATTAGAAATAAAATCATCATTTATTTCGCAAAAAAAATGGCGCATCATTCTTTTCACTAAACTAGCGGCAGCTGAGCTAGCTAGCACTTGCGTGAAAGCAATCTTAAACTTCGAATTAAAATCTACGCTTTTAAAACTCAATTGTTTTGCGTTAAAAGCCAGATGTAGGGAGAATAATTGATTAATACGGTTCTAGGTTGCGGTTACTCACTGGACGTCTATCTATTGTCTTCCCATCAACCTTCAACATGAAGCTTATACTCTTCAACAGGATGGTTCGATCATAATTCGAACGTTTGTATGGGACAGTTCTTGAACATAGTCTATGTTTTTCGTATTATTGGCAAAGGCAATAAAAGAGGCAACAGAACAAATCGCCAAATTCCTATAATTTACTTAAACTTTAAAAGTCTCTAACTGTACTGTGAAAGATATTCTAATGACTGCCGTCTACTTGCTACATGCCAACAAGTAACGTAAGTATTCATATAAATAAAAATGTTATGGAAAACCATAGATACTGGAATAATAACGAATACAGAACACGGCACTGTAGTAAAATCTCCCTGTCAGACAACCTAAAAAACGGCCAGAGCTGACTTAGTATACCTTCCTTGACTACATCACAACTGGATGACGTACGCCAGGCGCAAACGTTCTTTTTAGACGCCCGTAATCTCGTCCAATCAGGAGCCACCACGATTCCCAACCGTATTGGTGCATGTCATAAGCTCTTCCCATTGCAACACGTGACCAGCATCGCCGTAGCATGGCGTAGTGCGAGTGTTGCGTACCCTCAAAGCTGCTGTCGTTTTCGGTGCTGCTATAGCGTAAGATTTGCCACACTGTAGCGTGAAATCTACCTCTAGCTAGTACTATGGCGAGAGGTTAGGCGACGTTACTAATGGTTATTACTTTTTTCAAACATTCAAATTAGCGATAAACATTTGAAAAGCGTCAAGTGAACCAATTTCCGGTTTAAATTGAAATGTACGGAACGGGTTTTCTAATCTCTTCTACTTTATTTATACCTTCACGATTACTAATAACTTAGTTTCATCTCAGGTTTTGAAATAGAAAATCCGTCATTCTCAGCGATTAAATTTCTCGTCAGGAGATAGACATGCAACTACAGGAGATAAACCTGCATATACGCAGTTTTGCCGTTACAATTATTGCATTCATAAAATCTTACGCCAAATCAATTTCACTTCCTAAATACAAGCGCGTTTATAAAAGAGTCTGAATCAGTCTAAGCCACCCAGTTGTATTCTTTCTAAGAAAGCATTCTATTCAATGTGTTTGAGCTAACACTCTCTGATGAAGTGCTTCAGTTTAACAACCATAAAGAATAAGTAAACCTTGTTTTTGAACAACTTTAATTATGATATAACAGAGCTTAAACATAGAGCTTCATTTCAAGAGCTGAACATCATTTTTTTAAATAGAAGGGAGGGAGTGTCAGTGATTTTCTGAACACGTCTAAAACGATAAACCTCGAATGAAACATAACATTTTTGACTCTCGTAGGGCTTTTTTCGCAGTTGTTGCAGTAAATGAGTATGATCTACTGCCTGTTCTGCTTGTGTTCTTTAAAACAAATTAACTTGCAGCATTGATATTCGAGTCTTCTTTGAGTTCGGTGACACTCTGAAATCAACGAACAAACTCAATTATTGTTCCCCTGCTGGTATTCTGCAGGAAGCTTGCAATTCCTCTCGACCATCATTAATAAATGCTGAAAAACATCTAGGATGTTTCGTATACTCAAAGTCGATGGACACTTTGTGAGTTAAGGGCCGTTAACACCAGAGTACATTTCGGCCGTGAGGCGCGACACGTGTATACGAGACTCACCACTGAGTGTCATATTTGTGTGCGTGTTTATACGATGTTCTCTATTCGCCACTGTAGTTACGAGGCTCTTGAGCGTCGCGCATGACGAATTCGCTCAGAACGAACGTATACACACACAAATATGAGCCTCAGTGGTGAGCCTCGTATACACGTGTCGCGCCTCACGGCCGAAATGTCCCCCAGTGTAAACAGCCCTTTATTCGAAAACAGCTCGGCTTTTCTCAAGATGTGGAATTTTTCGTTAGAGTGTACATGATAAATCAATATATTAAGCTTCTGATCTCGAATTAAAAGAAAACATTAACATTAATTACCCCAGACTGTTTTTCATCGGTAAGTTTCATTCGCCAATTGTTTTCAAAATCGAATCAACATTGCCACTTTTTTTGTCTTTCAGGAATGAAAAGTAGGCTTAAAATTTTCGAAGGAAAATAAATGTATACTTCACGGTGGATGAACAGATTAGACTCCTTCCGGCAAAAATGTTTCAATAGTTCATTAAATCGAACTCTCAAAATGCCAATCTGCGAACCAATCGCTTCGCTTGCGCTCAAGTTTGTTTTTCCCTCATTTTAGAGCTGGTCTTTTATGCTGACCCTCCTTGCGCTGGTTTCAATATCTGTAAATAAAGGGGGACATGAAATTGATTTCTCCATTGTAAAATATCACAATGAATATTTTCAGAGACAAACTCCTGCATATTCTGAAAATTGTAAAAATGGGATTATAGTCTGGAGTTATTGTAGCACAAAAGACCGTTAGTTAAAATCATGTGCTCGTGATTGAAGCTCTAAGTTATTTACACTATGATAAAAAATGAAAAGAAATCTGATCTTCTTTTTGAATTTTTCATGATCAGCAATTTAAGTTAGCAGTACGACATAGGCTTTCTAAAAGATCTGACGCATCTTTCTATCGATCAACATTAGAGTAGAGTGTAACTCTTTAAAAGCTGCATGCTTTTGAGATGAGATTCAATGGCAATTGATGAGTAAGAGAATAAGAATAAACCCTGAGTCCGTGTTAATATTTTCAGTTCATTCGCGTAATATCCTGAACGTACGTAATATCAACGAACAAACTCAAGAGTCTAAACCAGTCTAAAAAATGAAGTTTTATTCTATCTATGAAAACATTCTATTCTATTTTTTAACATACTATTCATTCTTTTCCGAAAGCACTCGAACCTTTTCCTCTCCTCATAGGACGTTACGATCTCAGGTGACCCCTATGCTCTTCACATTACTTCTCGGAAATGGCAGAACTTTTGGTTACCTCGTTCCATGCGTCGCAATCTTTCCGTTAAAGTCTCTTATTACACCTAATTGGCCTTGGCGTCATCAAGGGCGCTTGAGCCCCGTAGACTTCGTCCGGCGGCTCACGCCTAGTAAATGTTCCTCTAAATCAAGTAGCGATAAACTTAAGGAGACACGCGCAAGATTGAGGTAACATCACTGCTGACAGTCGGACGTTACAGGGGTTTGATTATTTGGACACAGGAGTCATTAATTCCCAAGGCAAGCTATTCACTGACCGTTTCACGGCGCGTTAGAGATGAAAGGAACATCGTCTCTTCAGAGCGGCCTCGCTGCGCGGGAGGAACCACGGCCAGGTTAATTTATTGCAGCTTCCTGAGAGCTAAAAAACATTGCATTAGTGTGCCAGCCACGCGTTGACGTAGGGTCACTCGTGGCTCAGTCATGGGCTGTTCGTGAGTTAATGTTCATGTATGAAATTGATATTTTGTATATGCTTCCTGCTAAGAATGTTGTACATTTAGTTGTTTAGATTTTGGTCATCGTAATTCTCTTCAATTTCTATTAGATTAAAAAATTACACTATCAAACTTTGAATACAAAATTTGGCTAAAACATTTTTTAAGTGATTGCAGTTATTATTATTTGCAGATCAAACCATTTCTCTGAAAAATCTTCAAGGGAACAACCCACTTATTATTCTGCTCGCACATAGCACTACCAGAAGCACATGAACAGATTAAAATCACTTTTATATTGAGTTTTTTCTTGTGCAAACCTAAAAGTATTTCAGAAGTAAACGTTGCTTGAAATTTGTGATCTGTTGCTGATTGGGATGACAAATGCAGACCGAGGGCCTGGAAATCGAGTAAAAACGAGTTTATCTCATGTAATTTCAGCCGAGGAAATTAGGAGTCACATTAGGTAATTTCTAGAAGGAAATGGTTCTCAATTCTTGGGAATAATTAGTACGACAATTACATCACATATCTGGTGAGCTATGCTTGTGTAAACTTGAAGGGAAGTAACGGAAAACACTTTCATGTACAACTGTTCCCTTTTATTGTATAACCACTTTGGACGAATGCCAGGATCATTTTGAATTTTAACTAGGTTTCGTTTTTTTATTTCTAACTCTGGGTAACTATTTTACAATGCGAAATATTTTTCTTAGCAGAAGGGAAGTTATTAAATGAAATTTTTTCTTGAGACCAAAACATTGATTTCCATCATAAATGCTACAAATGAAAGTGCTTCTCGTGAGAGCATGGCTCCATTTCCGAAAAGCGAATGCCCCAAAAGCAAACTTTGAGTTGACTTCAATAGAACCTTCTTAAAGTAAATATTCATGAGTCCCGCAGCCGGGACTCAGACGCATAACTCTACTAGTTTGATCCATCAGAGCTTTCTCTATGAAAATAAGGTGGCACTCAAAACAAATGCAGCTGCCGGTCGCATGACAGCGACATATTGTGAGGATGAAGCTCGTGCTGCGACGCTGGACCCGGTGCCCCCTGTGCTGTGGCAGCAACGAATGACAGTCTCAACCACGACTTTGTTCACGAGTGCATAGGACAAGCGACTTAGACTAGGTATGTGCAACTCTGGCTAGGTAAGTAACAACAAAAGGAGCTGGAATTACTGAAGTGAATAATTCGGCTGTGAAAGCTGTTGTTGTGATGTGTGCAGGAAGCAATTTCTGAACGCATGTCTTGTTGTGAATGAAATTACGTGAAATTTGAGCCGAATGTCAATGACGCTGAAAATATGGATGAATAATAATAAAAAAGGTTCATGGCAGGAATTTTCCCTTCTATACAAATGCAGTTTGTGAGTTGCTCGCTTGTACAAATCTAGAAATAAGGAGCACCAGTGAAAATAATAGATAAATATGCTCCCGAGAGTGACAGGTAGTATTGAAATTATCTTAACAACATCACGCACCGAGATGATAGTGCCTGATTCTCACACAAACGACTGCAATAACATTATTTTAGTTTTTTCAAGTCGCATTCGAATTATTTTGAAACATTTATGCAAGTAAATTTTTTAAGAAAAATTAACAAGGGAGAGATCATGGATGGAGTCAACATAAGCTTTTAGTTCGACAAGATATGGGAGATCCTAATGAGAAATGTCGCACACTACATAAAAACCTCCCTCAACTGCATAGGGTATTTTTCCAAATAAATGAGACTGTAAAGAAAAAGTGCTTGGACCGTCATTCTAAACTGCGCGCGAAATCTCGTCCAGTCTGAGTTTCACTATCACAGAATTTGTTGAAAACGAGGGAAGAAAGCTGCCTGTAGACTAAGGGTAAATTTGCAGCTCATGCAAATGAGGAAGATATTGCGTCCTTGCCTTGGCCCTGATCGTACGTAGGGAGTTGTTTTACAAACTATGAGGCATCGAAATTACCTCAAGATTACTGATTTTATTCAGACTGTTTCACATTAAATTGGCAAGCTCTCTTTATTTCACCATTACGTTCGTTAAAAGTGTAACGACAAAATCTCTACAATATTGTAAATGCAACTGCAGTTTCTTTACGATGTTGCAAATATAACTACCATACCTTTACGAAAATTTTACAAGTGAGACTTGTAGTTCAGAGAACGAGTGAAAAAATAAGTTTTAAATGAACAAAGAAGAGGGAGTCCGAAAAGAGTCACAGCACGTTCTACTTTGCTTTCTATGAACGAATACCCCTGGAATTCCGTTACGCTCATATTTATATGCAAAATGCAACGCAGGCTCCTCGCTTTGGCCTCGGCACATCGATACCTCATTTTTTTAAGACCAGTTTTAAATCGCCTGCGACCGCCTGTAATGCATAGCAATGACATGGCTGTCATGGCGGATTACAGCTTCAATTTATAAGTATTTTAGGTTGTGAATGAAACTAACGTCAGGGAATGCGGAATTTGAGAAATGTTGCCAGCTCCTTTTAAAGCAAAGTAAAAAAATTTGGGAACTTGTTGCCATGAATGCGTTTCAATTTAGTGGAAAAATGTTGTGTTTGGCATTCGGTAATAAAAAATTGTCAGAAATGTTTAGACAATGTTGCTGAGAATAATCATCAACTATAAAATAAAATTCATTTCTAGCTACATATGATTTTTTTTTCATTTCGCCAGACGTCATTAAACATCGTAAATTGAAAACAATTATCGAATCCAATATATCTCTCGAATTTTTTTTTCTACGAGCTCATTTGACCAAATCAGTATTAATTGCTTCTGCAATTAAAAGCGACCTACATTGCTGTGGTAATCCAACAACGCCTACTGATGTACATCAAACTCTAACGACAAAGAATGAACATGCACAGTAAAATAATAGGGTGTTCATGAATCAATCAGAAGTCGTTCTAACATGGGATAAAGTATTAAGATAAAGTAGCAATTGATGAGTAAGAGAATAAGAATAAACCCTGAGTCCGTGTTAATATTTTCAGTTCATTCGCGTAATATCCTGAACGTACGTAATATCAACGAAAAAACTCAAGAGTCTAAACCAGTCTAAAAAATGAAGTTTTCCTCTTTTCCTCCTGTGACATAATTTCATCAGCATCAAGACTAGATTATAAGTATATATTAGCAAACACACGAAAACACATTCTCGCGCGAATAGACTGCCGCAATTGCTCTAACTCAAATATCACAGCGAGAAATAGGAAAGGAACATTCTTGCCTGATTCTACAAAATTTGGCTAAAACATTTTTTAAGTGATTGCAGTTATTATTATTTGCAGATCAAACCATTTCTCTGAAGCGTGAGCGATTAATGTGAGCGATTAATGAGGGAGACACACGAGAGGCTGACGCTTTTTAAGAATGGGATACTTTTTTTTTATTTACAATTTCTCCACAATTTTGCAGTGCCTGCATTCAAAATTGTGCAAGCTTTTGCGTTCCATAATGTATTTTAGTAATAGCCTGATTATGATGCTAGGTACGATTATTTTTCATCATTGAACTCCTGGACTAAAACCCGGGTGATTTCCATCTAATATAGAAATATTTCCATCAAAATTGTGCAAGCTTTTGCGTTCCATAATGTATTTTAGTAATAGCCTGATTATGATGCTAGGTACGATTATTTTTCATCATTGAACTCCTGGACTAAATCCCGGGTGATTTCCATCTAATATAGAAATATTTCCATCAGTAAAAAGAGTAGAATTTTTTGACCGGCTTCTAGAATACCAAAATTCGTGGGTAGTTGATCCCAAAGTTAATTGGTATCATCTCAAGCGGAGCTCAACTTATAGGAAAGAGTTATAGTTATTCGCAGCTATGCATCACTTCATCAGGCATCATATTAGTTGAATAACTTGAGTAATTTTTATCTGTTTAAGTTGAGGTTTGCATGAGATGATGAAAACTCGAGGATTGACTGTTATAGCATCTTCGAAACGTGTGAGGACAACTTCATGGATGATGTCATGTCCTTTTTCTTTGGAAAACCTATAGCTGATTTTATTTAAAGTTTGACTGAAGTTTGTCCCACGAAGTATTAAAAGTTAAACGAGTTTTTCATAACTGAAGAAAATCGAAACGCCAAAGAATGGATTTAGTATTCCTCTTTTTAATTTAAACTGTGAGAGCAATTTGTATGTTTCAACAACTGCATAAAGTTTAATTGAGACAAGTATCTTAGTTTCTTAATTCCATAATTAAGAAACTAAACATCACATAATTTCCATGTGCTCTTGCTAACAAAACACATCAGTTGAGCATTGAATGCAGTATTGAACAGCTGCTAAATTTTGGCTACATTCATTCAATGATGTGTATGTGAAAAAATTCAAAAATAATTGGCGTGTTGGAGAATCCGAATGTCCAATAAAAGTTAACAGGCTCCTAAAGTACCACTTTGGATATTACGCTAAATGTCTGTGCACTGGTGAAATTCGATTTGAGGTGCATAATATTGTACCTACTTATTTAAAGAACTACTTTTGCTTAAGCGAGATTCAATCCTAATTGCAACAATCATAATTATTGTGGAGTTACGTAACGGTAGCCTCCAACCCGTGCCAACGTATTTGAAGAACTACTTTTATGTAAGTGATTTACTTTACGGTAGCCTCCAACCCGTGCCCACGTATTTAAAGAACTACTTTTATTTAAGTGATTTACTCTACGGTAGCCTACAACCCGTGCCAACGTATTTAAAGAACTACTTTTATTTAAGTGATTTACTCTCACGGTAGCCTCCAACCCGCAACGAAATTTACAACCTGCAAACTTTTTCGAGCTCTGGCAGGCCAAGCGTCTAACATTGCCTCCCACTTTGACCATGAGATCAGAAGGCCACTCTTGAAGTTTCCCTTAACAGGCCCAGTAAATAAAAGCCATGGATGCCAGATAAGGAAGGGAAGACTACTGTAGGAGTGCAGTACGGGACAACAGCTGTGAAAAAAGCGTGATTCAGAAAGTGAGAGCAAAAGTGAA
Organism: Platorchestia sp. MABIK; assembly: GCA_014220935.1. NCBI lineage: Eukaryota > Metazoa > Arthropoda > Malacostraca > Amphipoda > Talitridae > Platorchestia > Platorchestia sp. MABIK. The sequence continues at coordinate 172,987 of JACJUY010000377.1, forward strand.
TTTGGTCGCTCTGTGGCTTGTTATTACGGATCTTTAGTTCTGCGCTGCACGAACACATTTATTGTTGATGTGACCTTAGAACAAACAGGCGTCGAGACTGACGCTATGAATGAAAAGAAAAATCATCTCAGAGAAATTTTGCGTCTCCTTTTCACGGTGTAGAATTTAAAATTCATAGGTAAAGAAAATCTTGTTGATGTGAAAGAGCTATTATTGCAGTATTTCCAGGCAATGGAATGTAAAATCTAAACGCATCTAATGATTATGTAGCTATCAATGCTCTAGGACAATCCTATTTAATTCAAATAAAGGAAATGCTACCGTTGAATTTGAATTTTACGTTTGTTGATATAGAATGAAAGATAACGATTTATTATTCAACAATTAAATTCGATTATTTTTTGACGAGTGTACCATGCTTCAGTCAGAAGAGATATTGCAAGTGCATCACACTTCACTGGGGCTCTGATTGAACCTTGTTTTGCCACACGCTATCTAGGAGATTACAAATGTACATAATTTCAATAAATTCATCCAATGTTATGATACGTTCTTAATTTCTTTCGCGTAATTTTGAACTGCCTGTGCTTTCTATTTTGAGTGGCTAAGATGAAGCTTTAAATTGCATCTTCTTTACGTTTTTATTTTTCTAAATTTTCCAGAAAATTTTTTAATATCTACGTCGAATCAAAGAATTTTCATGTATCATATTATTCTCTAAGACTTTAATTCATGAGGAAATTTTCATTTTCATTCACGAAAGCTTCTGCACTATAACATTTACTTTCTACGAGGAATTTAGCTTGTCTAAGCATTGAAACGTTTGTAGAAATCTAGATATGCCATTCCTTCTCCTGCTATTAAAACATTCATTTTTCACTCCACCATTCGCTACTTCAAATCAAATTCTGTATCCCAACGTTGATGCCGGGCAAATGTTTCGGAAGATAGCTACCCTTTCTTAAAACTAATTCCGCTAAAATTCCAGCAATGCAGTGTTCCTTATCCCAGCAATACAGTTTTCAGCACACCTCTCTGAATCATTCCATTTATTCCATTTCTCGGGATTATTTTTCATCATTGAACTCCTGGACTAAATCCCGGGTGATTTCCATCTAATATCTACTCAACGTTTCCTGGACGCTGCGCCAAGTGCGAATAGGGTTTGAGCCATAGAGTGAAAATTCTTCAGTAAGCCCACCTTCCATACCCCTTGACGTCAAGTGGTTGCTTTTTCAAAATAGACCTTC
>JACJUY010000377.1:208465-224228 GCA_014220935.1 Platorchestia sp. MABIK
AGAGCGACCCTGGGTAGTGTTTTATTCTGGGTTTTTATGGGCTTGTTTATGCTGAATATAAGTCCCTGAGTGCAGGAGCATTTGCTCTCATTCTGTAGCATGGATACTTGAATTTGCAATTAAGGAAAAAGTCCACCTTACAGGAAGATTTTTTTTTGTTATTGAATCTAGAGCAATGAAATTTGGTATACAGATAGAAAATGCAAAGAGAAAACTTTTTACCTTTGTGTAAAAAAATGCAATTTTCTTTATAGAAAACAGAATTTTGGGGGGATTTCAAAATGCATCTCCTCTTACAGTTTTTAAGTTACAGTGATGATTTTGGTGCCATTAGATGCAGAAAGACTTGGGCATTTCAAATCATTGAATAGCATTCTCCAAATGGGTGACCTCAGACGAACAAGTGGTGACCCCAGAAAAATCGCCAGCTGTTACAAGTGGTGATCACGGAATCATCACGGACTCTCAACGCTGATAATGCAGCGAGCTTACCGCCGGGCCGATGCCTCTACATTGCCGGCCCTTTATAAGTGGTGACCCCAGCCGCTCTGAAACCTGGAGACTCAGCACTGCCAGCAGTCTCCAGCGATTTCACCAATGGGCCGAGGCTTCAACATCGCTTGCCCCTTACAACTGGTGATCCTAGCAGCTCTCCAGCGGTTTCACCATTGCGCCGATGCTTCTACAGTGCCTGCCCCTAACAACTGGTGACCCAGCAGCACCCATTGCTGCTCTCCAACTTCAACCTAGTCAGCATAAAATCGCAATTTCTGCCATGTGTTTCTACCACCCAAGAACGTTAAACAATGCACGAAAATGCACAACCGAGCCGCCAAAACGCATACAGCATGGCCTCATCGCATCGCTCGGCCTCATCGCATCGCTCGGCTCCATCGCACGGCACGGCCTCATCGTTCGGTATCAACGCTCTACAGCAACATTATTTTAATTTACTAAATTGTATTGTTCAAACTACTTTCTCTCTAGGAGGAGGGTACTTGTAGTGCCTTACCTTAGTTACCCCTCAAATCTTCATTCTAGTCATTTCATGTTCAGTAATACTAATATATTCCAATGTAAATTTGTTCAGTAAAAAATTCCAACTTCTCTGCCGCTTATCAGCAATACCCTCTGCAGGAGAAGTATAAAAGTAAGGCCGCTGCTTCACTTGCCTCAAACAGAACTCAATGGCTGAAGCAGCAACAACACCTGGTCTTACAAATTAAAAAGTTCCAATGCATAAGTCTTTTTTCCGGAAATTTTGTACTTGTGACGTCACAACTTTTGATTTAAATCAAATTTCGAATTGCCATTCAACGATTTGTAGCGCCCAAGTCTTTTTGCATCCAATGACACCAAAATCATCACTGTAGCTTGAAAACTGTAGGAGAAAATGCATTTTGAAACCACACAATCGGAACCTCCAAAAAAGGCAAAACAAGAAAACATAGACAATCTCAATTTTTCTTCATTATTATTTGTGGGGTCAATTAGGACCCTTGAAATCATTATACAGTAATAAAGAGACATGGAAGATGACATAGCAGCATCGCACTGTGAAGAAACAGCAGAGGTGGGGTGTAACATGATGATATACCCCTGCCCTCCTCCCCTGCCTCCCTATATTTCAAACCCCCGTAGCGGGCGAACGTACGAACCTCATTTTTTCACAGGATGTACCTGACCTCTTACATTTCATATGGCAGCTGAAATTATTATTTCTACAAATTTCCCAATTTCTAGGGGGACCCTTCTCATAAGAGCACCGTACACCTTTAACAAGTTTACTTTCGTTTGTAAACCAATGCCCATGAACTATAGTAGATGTGAAATGCAGGAAAAAAATAGGGGTCATCTTGGGGAAAATTTTCAATTTGCTTTATAGAAAATGAGTTATGGCACAGAAAACGGAATTTAGGAGGGGTGCATGGCAAACTTTACTCCTACTACAAATTTTGACCTATAGACATGAAACAAGTGTCATTTGAAAGATAGACATTTAGGCTACAGCCATGAGGGAGGAATTTTTGAAGCTCGTCTTGGTTTTGGAGATATTTTTAATAAAACAAATTTTTTTGGAAAATTGTTATAAAAACTCGATTTTTTGAAGTTTGACTGCCTGCCATTTTTTACCTAATTCAACAATCTCAAATTGCTACCTTAGGGCTGTAGCCCTATTATTTTTTCAAAAAAACATTATCTCGACTTTCTACACTAAAAATTGTAGTAGCAGAATTTGGCGTGAGGAAATTTTAGGTTTCCACAGAAGCATAAGAAAATGACATCTTCATAAAGAAACATTTTGTTTGTTAGTAAATAAATTGTTTTTTCTTTATTTGTTTTTGTGGTCAGAAATGTTAGGTAGTTCAAAAAAATATCTCTTCCTCACCACCACTCAACCCCTAAATTCCATAGTGAGCATTCTATTGCATTCACGCTTGTGAAATTTATTGAGTATGTCCAGCACATGTTTAATTTAAAGCTTCAATTTAAAGCAAAAAAAATTCTACAAAAAATTTTTGTCCAGAAAAGGTGTTTGGTGTTGGGTGAAAAGGTGTTTGGTGAAAAGGTGTTCTCTGCTGAAAAGGTTGTTAATGCGTTTAAAATAAGTCATCAAAAATTTTCAGATGATGACATCTTCGACAAAAGAAAACCTGTACAAAAGGAAGCCAAAAGTAGTGCACATGGAAAAAGTTCGGTTGTAATCTCTGTCAAGAAAGCTACGTCCAGAGCCTCCAAGAAAGAGAAAAGCCCACCCAAGAACGTGAAGCATGTCTCTGCTGCTTCATTTTTCAGTTCTGCTCCTGTGAAGCGTGCTGTCTTGGCGTCAGCTGACAAAGCATCAAAGAGAAAGGTACAGCACTAAAATTTAAAAATCTGAATGCTGGTGAATAATTTATGATTTTTGACAACTTGAGGCTTTGAATGTTAGTGGAATGTTTGGCAAATTTACTAATTTTAATTTTTCTTTTAACAGGCATGTGATGCCATAACACAAGAGGATGAAGATGAAGAGTCTCCATTTCCTAAGACGATTAAGTTAGATCGTGAAAATAGCCCTGAAAAGCTATCAAAGAAACTCTCTAAACTATCCGAGTCAGAGAAAAACTGCACCAAAAACACTCCGGTGAAACAGCTGGGATCTCCTAGTAAAGTGGGAAGTTCAGCTCCAGCCAAAGATAAATTGAGCCTAAAAGGTGGGTGTGACTCTCATGTTAGTTTCAGCAGCACTCCTAGCAAAGATACTGTAAAGACAGAAAATGTCCCTTCAAGCAAAAATGAATTTAGCCCACCAAAACCAAATGAAAATAGCCCTCCTAATAAGAAACAATCTAAAGCTCCAATGGAGTCTTATAAAATACCAAAACTAAAAAGTAAGACTAGCGGTGATTGTAATTCAAAGAGTGAGTTCAAAAATTCATCTAAAGCTGAATTTTCTAAGTCTCCTGCAAAGGCCAAGAAGACTTTGCAAGATTCTCCCTCTAATTCAAAAAAGCGGCAAAAAGACAAGGCATGTAAACCAGGTAAAAGCTACACAGTAGATGTCCAGCCACCATCTCCCTCTAAGAAGAAGGCAGCAAGTCCTGATCCTTTCCTGGACAGCAGTTCAGTGGCCAGTCCTGACCGGTCGCTGGTGGAAGAGAAGAAGAAACAAAACGTGATGGCCTACAAAAAATACCTGCAGAGAGCAGGGCCTAGAAACCCTGGCAGCAAGGCAGTCCCCGAGGTGAGAATTTCGCATCTCGTCCATTTGCTTGACCGAGATGCGCGATCGGCATGGGGGTCCAAAATGAGGGTTTGGTTGTCTAAAGCAAAGTGTGCAATGAATCTTTCTATAAAATTTGTGTAATTTTAAATTTCACGTACAGAAAAGTACTGTAATGCTTGCCATATTTCTGTTTTTAAATTGAGGAGGGTGTTTAGTATTGTTTGCTCTTACATAGATCCTACCTCAAGACTTTTTCCTTTTTCAAGCTCCTTACTCTCGTATGCTTTTTGATGAATAGTGTGAATGAACATTCACACTATTTACAGCATACTGTGCGCTCCAAAAATTGTTGCCTAATTCTCTTTAATTTGGAATTATTTAATGTTATTTAGTACGATGTGTAGTTGGTGTCATGAGCCAATAGTAAATCTTAGGAAGCTTGTTCCAACCACCAAGTGGCAATGTCTCTTGCAATGTTGTCATTCCCATCTTCCAATACTTGGGTTCTTGAATATTTGGGGGCCTGTTCATCACTGGTAAATTTCGAGTTAATTATTAAAAGCCCCCATTGAAGTTTATTTCCCTTTAGGGGGTTACAACTATTGTATCTATGGGAATTGGCACTCCCAGGGGGACTATGTAAGGTCCCAAGCTGAGAGCTAGGTAAGATTTATTTTTGTTGAAATAAAATGTTTTTTCGTTATGTTAAGGACCATATTTTTCGATTCACTGCTGTCCTGTTTTTCTGCACCTACTACTTTCTTCTTCTTCTATTTTTATCTTGTTTCATGAACTTCTTTCTCAACTTACTGTTTCTATACACCTTTTGCACAGATTCTGCGTTTCTTGCTCTCCATACTAAAGGGCCTCTTCCTCTCTTTGGAACATCTTTGTTGTGGTTAGGGAGGCTTGAACTTACATGTAATCTAATGAAAGTTTGTTTACATAAAAAACAATTTTTTTTTGTCAATTTGCTTACATGCCTGACTATTTACAAGAAGATGCTACAAAAACGAGCTTATGCCTGTCAGGGAGCAGCTGGGTGCCTGACAGGCCTGTCATTTGTGTTGTCTGGCGTGCTGGAGTCTCTGGATCGCACTGAGGTGACAGAGATCATTCAGCGCTACGGTGGCCGTGTTGTCGGGTCCATCTCCAAGAAGACTACGCACCTCATTGTTGGGGACGAGCCTGGAGAGTCCAAAATGGCTAAGGTAAAAATTGTGTGTTTTTTTGCGTACCTTCTCTTTTTTCCGGTCTTATATAAATGACATCCATTAATGCCAATTGTCAGAGAATGCTAGGTGTATTGCTTGACTGCTTTTTTTTTATACTGATGCAACTCAGGACTTTCTGTATGATCAATGTGATGAAAAAAAATGTATTAACTCTGATAAAAGTGTTTCAGCTTTTAATAAATGGCCCAATTATTTTGAATCCAAATAGGTCATTAGGTGTGGATTTCAACATTGAAAATGAATTTTAATGAATCTTTTTGTGACAGGAACTGAGTTATTTTTCAATTTGAAACTTTTTTCTGTGTGCAGCATAAGCTTTAAGAAATATCGTTCAATGTGTATGATGAAATTAGATTGTGTGAATCTAATTCCAGATTGCTGATGACGTATTACATCAAAATGTACTTCAGAAACTTGGCCAATCGCAGTTATTGACTGGGGTTAGTTAAGAAGGTTTCTGCACCCTCACCTTTTCATGTCATGTTATGATGATGAAACAACTGCAGGAAATGCCAACACTTCTGTTGTCTGCTTTTTGCTGATTATGACAACACTTTGACTGCTACGATGACAGAAAATTTAATTGAAATTTTGAATAATTTTCATTACAGAGGACTTCTACACTAGAATTACTATCATAGCGTGAGGTTTTTGCTTTGAACTACTAGTTCAAAGTAATATTTGTATGCTTGGATATTATTTCAAAAAATTTTTGGATTCTTGGACTTCTAGCTTTGCATGGAACCTTCATTTGTGGGCTGCAAACCAAAGAAACTTCAAAATTATTTTAAAATGAGTCATCAGGTTTGACGTAGCTCATAGCTTACCACACTGTTGTAGCCAAAGATGGTAGTAATTTTATTTCTGTGGTGAAGTTATTCCATGAACTCATTGGTCTTAATTGCCTAATATTTACCAGCTCAGCTTGTTTTTTATTGCAAATGAAAGAAGTACTGAATTGTGTCCAAGACATTCAAGCAGTGTTACTATGAGACATTCACGTTTACTGACTGAAATTCGAGATACACCAATATTTGCAGCCGAGCACATGCAGTATTATTCATGTTACAAAGCATGGTCACAAAAGGAGTGTTATGGGAAATATCATAGACCCCAGGAAATGAGTTTCTAAGTATGCTTGCTGTGTTGGAGATGCAAAGAATGGTGTGCTGTAATGTCGTGCACTCTCAGGCAGAGCAGCTGGGCACAGCGGTGATCAGTGAAGACGACCTACTCGACATGTTGCGCTCACGTCCTGGCTCCTCCTCTGCAGCAGGTACTGTAGCGTCTTGTGTTTTTGTGGCATGGCTAGCAAAAGCTCTTTCTCGCTGCTATTGCCTTGCGATCCTTCAACTGCTCCTTTCAGGGGGATACAACTATTGTATCTATAGGAATTAGCGCTCCCAGGGGAATTATATGAGGTCAGAAGCTAAAGGCTAGATAGGCCTTCTTTTTGTTGATATAGAATAAATTTTTTGTTTTATTACAGACCATCTTTTTTCGGTTCACTGCTGTCCTGTTTTTCAGCACCTACTACTTTCTTCAACTTTTGTCTTATTTCATGGACTTCTTTCTTAGCCTAGGGTTTTTATGCACCTTGTGCGTAGATTCCGCATTCCGCATCCCTACTAAATGGGGCTTTCATCCTTCCTCTCTTTGAACATCTTTGTGTGGTAAAGGGAAGCTAAAACTTTCTTATAATCAATCGTTCCTTTAACTGCTTTAATAAAAGCTCATTATCTTTATTACGATTTCTTTTCGTTTTGGAAGTGCGGATTTTCTCTCAAGTTGTTAATCCTTGGAGGATAATTTCTCTAACTTGAAAACAAAGAATATTGAAATATCGCTTTTAGTGTTACAGTCACCACAAAAAAATTCTGACCTACCTGGCGTGTTTCAAGTAGAGAACCCTACCTGCAGCAATTACCTTTGGATTTTTCCTTCTCATGTGTTTTGAAGGTTGCCAGTTGCCTTAGAAGTCTTCCAACAGCGTCTAGAGATGGGTTTGTGCTCATGACAAATATCGGCTGGAAGGCCGCTAACAACGCCATCACCATAGACTGTGCCCGGCCAGAACGCCTAGCGAACTCTTTAATTAGCACATTTTCCTGTCTCCAGGCCACAATCTTAGCTTTCTCTTCTCGAGATAAATATTTGAGTGACATTTAAAGCATTGGAGGCAAATCATAGGCCAGAAAAGCTTTAGCTTCAAAATCCTGGGCACAACGGTCAGGAGTAAAGCTGTACAAAATCCCCCCTCAGCCTCTAAAACAACACTCAGTGGTCAGGCAGTCCGCCATGTGGTCCACAGACTCGCTGAGAAAGACGCCACATGTTGTCAGCAACAGCAACCGACTGTATAGCCTGCTCATCGCAAATGACATACGTACCTCGGTTCCCTACCGTTTTACCGGGTTGGTCCGAATTTTTTTTGCTGTGGGTTGATGACACTTCCAGGGAAATGTGAGGGCACGAGCTGAAGGTAGAGTAGGTAATTTTTGGGAATAGAGGTTTTTTGTTTTTTTACGGACATTGTTTTTTTTCACTGGTGTACTTTTCCCAGTGCTTGCTACTTTCTTACTCAACCTCCATCTTGTTTCATAAACTTTTTGTCTCACTGTCTTTATGAGCAGGGTGTGGGGAACAAACCTTGTATTCAGATTCTTTATTCCCTTAATTCCATGCTTGGTGATGCTTTCCTCTCTATGGAATACATGTGTTGTGGTTATGGAGGCTAAAATAATCTGTTATCTGATCTGTCATATCAGGCATTCACTGGGAGTCATAAATTTGATTCTTTGTTGTTTCACTGCAAGGCCACTTTTTTATGCCCAACAGCAACACCTTCCAAGCCGTTGCCGCCAAAGTCTGCCTTTGCCAACGCAGGGAAGAAACAAGAGTCCCCTGCAGCAAAATTTTCTTCTCCCAAGGGCTCTAAGGTGGAATATTTAATGCCATGCTTTTGTTGCGCACTTCATGTTGTACAGTTGATGCTATGTTTGGTGTGCCTTATGGTACAAAACCTAATATTTTCAGCTCTTTATTATGAAAGAAACTCGTGCCAAACCCAACAGAACGTATATTAGCACTTGCTTAACCCGGACAGGAAGACTCGAGAAATGTTTAGCACCACACGGGAACTGGGCGTGACAGACCCAAAATGATTAAACTCTAACTTGACAAAGTAATTTTTCTACACACTGAAATTCTATGATTACATTAGCATGTCATACATGATTGGATAACTAAATGTAAAATGTTATGTAACTATGTTCAATTCTTATTTCAGCTGATAACAATATAGCGTATTAAACGAAATAAGCTTCGTAGGTCCTTGCTGTCTTAAGATGAGAGGAGTGATTGTTTCATCGTAGTGTATGTGCTGCGAGTGTCAGACAAGCAGCTTGTAACCTGTACAGAGACATATGCTGACTGTGAGTGTCAGAAGATGGTGTGACTTGTTTGTATGAGTGTTGAATGTAAAAGGAATATTGAACCAGTTGCGTCATTCTGCAAGAGGTTGTAGTTCTAAGGAAATTACTAGTGAAGACTTATTCAGTTTAGATGTTATACAATTACTGTATGAAGATGAAAAGAACAACAGCAAAGGGGAAGTTCTATAGTTTACCTCTAGTTGTCCCCAAGACTAGGCAATTTTTGTTTGTATTTATAAGCCGTGGTCGCTTGTACAGTTGACATTGGTTTCAAGTTCATATTGAGGATTACAAATACGCTTACTTATGAACTTGAATAAATAGTCATTGATGAAAAATTATCATTTTTTTCAAAATTTACAAGTTTTTAGCTTCTTACTTTCAAATTTTTCAATGCATTTGAGTTAATTTGTATCAAATTATATTAACACATTGACGGTGATGGGTTAAACTGAAGTTCAGTATTCAACTCAAATTTCAATTCAAAAGTTGTTAATAATTATACAAATACCAAACATTAACTGGGTCCATTAAATACCATTAATTTTAAAAGATTGGTAAAACTTTTCGAACTACCCACCCATGGGTGGTATCGCAGTCAACGTGTTAATTTGTGCTGGTCAATATGAGCAGCAAATGGTGGCGGAGAGCAGCCAGAGCTCGTCCCAGGCGAGCTCCAGCGGCGGCAGCCCCCTGACGCAGCCGCTGGGCACGCAAGAGCTGCAGGAGCGGGACCCCTCGCAGCTCATGTGGGTCGACAAATACAAGCCCTCATCGCTGAAGAACATCATTGGACAGCAGGGGGACAAGAGTAATGCCAGGAAGCTGGTACACTGGCTCAAGAACTGGGTCCACAACCATTCTGGCGACAAGAAGCTTGCTAGACCTAGTGAGTGCTATCTTCTTGACTCCAATGTCAACTTACTCCTGTGTCTAGTCGGCCTTGCTTATTCATGAGAATTAGGCCCCTCAACTAACCTGAAATTCACGAATGAGATCTTTCCTAGAAACTGTTATTACTCCTTGCTGCCTTAGGAGACAAAGACTGAAAATACCTATAAGTTTCACTCTAAACCCCATAATCATTTCAAACCTATGTTGCAAAATTAACAGAACATATTTCAAAATAGATATTCTTTAGCGAGAATGCCCAAAAAGTACCCTTAATTTCTGTGATTGTTAGTTGCTCTGGGTTGGTTTTTGTTCATCTATGCATAAAGGTTGTGCAGATTGCCGGATCATGAGTTTCAATTGTGTTGTATCTTTTCAGGCCCCTGGGCGAAAGATAGCGATGGAGCGTTCTTCAAAGCTGCTCTTCTTTCCGGACCTCCTGGTGTAGGTGAGACATGGAATCTTGTTGGGTGCTTCGTTTGAGGAAGATGTAAGGTTAAGTCGCTTACCTTTGTTCAAATTCAATTATGTTCCTATGCACAGGGTGTGGGGAAACACCTTTTGTGTGAATTTCCCGCCATTTTATTTCTATGAAAACTGGTGTCTCCCTTCTTTCTCTCTTGCTCTCTTGGGAACATATTTATCTTACCTAGGGAGACCTTAACTTTTAATCTGTTATCAGAGTGCTTCATCTTACTTGCAAATAAATGAGCACAGCCACCAATGTGTCAGCTCTTACGAATGCTTAATTTGATATGTTCGTGCTGGCAGATGCACTTAGTTGTGAATTCCAAGTTGTCAACGCATAACAATCATGCATTTCTACTCGATAATATAAAGTCTCAAAATTTTCGAAGCGAAGCACAGAAAAATCTCTACTATTGTTATAATGCATTGTACTAGTTTACTGGGAATTCTATACTTCAAATAATGTCCAGCAGTTATACTTCACTTGTTGATTATTGAATTTTGATTTCAGCATGCATGAGTGTTAAAAATTAAGATTGAGTCTTTTATTGAATGATGCAAAGTCATTGCCGTAAAAAGTACTGAAACGTCTGCTAGTCAGCTGTTACGTTTGAAAGGTCTTATGCAGAACAGAACATCTTATGCTTTCGTTCTATTTTCTTGGGACGTAACTCACCACAGTTAGCCACCTCATCATATCAGTTCTATTACTACGAGCGAGCATGTTGTGCGGAGGTGGCCAGTTTGCCTGTTATTCATCCTCTAGGAAAACTGAAAAACTTGAAGGCAGTGAGGGAGGCTGTTCGATTTTGATGTAAACATTTGTTTCAACTTGAAAGTCAAATGGAGGTGCGTAGCTACATGTGGAGTCTCTTCAGATGGTTGCATTTTATAGTAACGGATTTTTTCCTACAATGCTCTATGATTGCTGAGCGCAAGCAATGACGTTCATTTGCTGCACGTTTTTATTAAAAATTCGTTGCGTGTATGCTTTTTCTATTAAGAGATTCAAGATGCCCTCTGTGTTTTTTTACCATCTGACTTTGCTCTAATTCAAGTTGCCTTCTGACTCGCCCACACTCAGTTCAACATAACCTTGATTTACTTCACTCTCCCATGTTCGAGTCCACTCTCCTAGTGCATATAAGCCAGCAAGTTTCGAAGTGATTTTAGCAGCATAGAGATGCTGATGTGTTACTCTCCTGTGCGCAGGGAAGACGACCACCGCGCAGCTGGTGTGCCGAGAGCTGGGCTTTGACTCGGTGGAGTTGAATGCGTCAGACACGCGCTCAAAGCGCTCTCTCACAGAGGAGGTGGCGCAGCTTCTCTGTAACACCAGCCTCAGCAACTTTGCTGCTGGTAATGGGCCTTGCTCGTGTTGCTCTTATGGTCGAGTTGTGAGATTTCTCACTCTCTAAATTGCTGCATTATTGCTGGAACTTTGTTCATTCATGTATTCATTTGTTTAGACGTGTGTGTTCAGCTAATTTAAATTCTGTGATTGGTTACTTTTCCTTTTAATTATGCAAGTTTAAGTGTAACTAGTTTTCACTTTGTGTCAATGTGCTCCTAGCTTGTCATCTGCTGTTTAATTGATTCTACGTCAGAAATATTATGATCTTGTTTGGATATATTCACATTTGTCCGTGTAGGCTCGTGTGTTGAAGCGTACGTTTCTTTAATGGGGTTTAATCTTGCGCTAATTTTGTTTGTAATGGATCACTTAAAAATCGTGTGCTTTATGTTCACAAGGCTCATTCCCCACAGTATCAGCCATACTTAACCCTCTGCTTCCCAACACTCAAATTGTTAAGGGAAAAATTTTCCAAGTAAATTGCAGTCATTACTCTGAAATATCAGCAAAATTGCCCATGCATGTTTTTTTTCTGCATAAGCAGGTTTAAATTTCAATTTAAACGGAAGTTTAAATTGAAAAAATGCTTTAAAAATGTGTGCTTCGATGCCAAAAAATGGTCAAAAAATCTGAGAAAAATATATCAATTTAGTTTTTGCCTAATTTTATCTGTAAATGTACGTATGAAAAACTTGCCCAAGTTAAATAAAAAGGGGATTAAATGTATTGCATAGACCATGAAGCTTATACTGAGTGGAGATCAAAAACGAATTGCACGTGTCAAACTTCTGGAATGTTTAAAAACATAATTGCAGGAATACTATGGATTGCCCTAATTGTGTCATTTAGTGCAAATTATTTCCCTACTAGTTGAATCACCCTGAAATTTTGTTAACTTCCCTAAACTGGAAGCGCTAGCCATCTGGGAACTGGAGTTCCCGTCAGGAGGCAAAGGGGTAAAAAGAATGGTTTTAAAGTTGATATAGTGAGTTTTTCCTTACGAGTTGAGCGTTGTCAGGCAAAAGCGGACGTGGGACGAGCCGCAATCACGTGCTGCTGATGGACGAGGTGGACGGCATGGCCGGCAACGAGGACCGGGGCGGCGTGCAGGAGCTCATAGCGCTGCTCAAGACCAGCAAAGTGCCCATCATCTGCATGTGCAACGACAGGCAGCACCCCAAGATCCGGTCCCTGGCCAACCACTGCTTTGACCTCCGCTTCTACAAGCCTCGTGTAGAGCAGATCAGGGTGGGTCTCGAGCAAGCCCATGTTTGAGCTCATTCAGTGGGCTATTTATCCGTGTTGGTCTTCAATTGACTCACTTCTCATGGTAATGTGGGAGATTAAGCTGATGTATAGCACTGATCAGAGCTGTTCTAGTGATTGCCCTTTGAAAAAGTGTGTCGAACTTTTTTGTCTTGCTTTATAACTTGATAATGTGGGTATTATTGAACATAGGAGAATTTCCCGTTCATTCTTTACTCAGGACAATTACTGACATTAAAATATCTTGAAGGCTTGACATTCCTCATAAAAGTTCGTACAACAAAGTGGGCGACAGCTGTGCTGATGCTTACTTGCAATTGAAGGATCGTTTTATTTGCAATGTAGGTAGCTATTTGTAGAGAACTGATGCGTATTGCTGGTAACTGCGCTTCACTTTGTGCCTAGCTAACTAGTTTTTGGCCGTATGGCGATCACATAGAAAGGTCTTTGGCCCACGTTCCTATCATCTTGCTTGCAATAGTGACTGACCTCAGCCACTCAACGTGTTTAAAGGCTAAAAGCACTCATGTTTTAATGTTGCAAATTTGCTCTGTCTAATAGAAACTTGTTTCTCATGCCAGGGAGCGATGATGTCTGTGTGTTTCCGAGAAGGTCTGAAACTGAAGCCTGAAGCCCTGGACCAGATTATCGTGGGCAGCAACCAGGACGTGCGGCAGGTGCTGCACCACCTCTCCGTCTTCTCTGCCAAGCACAAGGCCATGGACACAGAGCAGACAAAGAAGGATGCCAAACTCGCAAAGAAGGATCTCAAATTTGTAAGCCATTGGTTGCCTTCGTTTGATGGTGTATTTCAAATACTTGAATGCGTGCTTCAGCTTAGTGTGATTTGGTAAATGACACATTCATCAACGAGTTTTTCAAAAAATGTTCAACATTTGTCTAAGTATTTCATTCTTTGTTACTCTTGGGGGGAAAAAAAAAATCTTTTCCCGTGTAATTAGCACAGAATCAACAATTCTTGAAGTGTTATATTGCTAACCAATTTGGTCCTAATTTGAATTGATGTTTTTTCTGCAACTTATCCAATTGAGAACTGGTACTTTGTGTGGGTTGGTGGTGGCTTCTGTACTGGTTTGTTTAGATAAAAGTTCAATAATGGATAATGAGTAGATTTATTCGGTTTCAAGAGAATGCAATTTTATTTGCTTATATGGCTTTCTTTCTGACCTTCTTTGTTGGACATTGTATGTTGTTATTTGTCATGGACAGGAATTTTTTTTAAGAAAATTTTTTTTTTAACCTTCCAAAAATAAGTACTTCTCTTAATCTTCGGCTTCTGATTTTTTTTAAAAAACCTGCGCTTTGTTTGTTAAAAAAAGCTTTAAGATTTTAAATTGAATTTGACTACTTCAATGCTATTTTTTAAATATGCTTTATCAATCTTTTCTTATTTCTGTAGGGTGTTATGTGTGATGCTCTACAAGACAATCCCGCAACTTGAAAGAAAGTAGTGGCTGGTTTGCTGGTGTCATAGATTAATAGAATTGCTTTATTTCATGATTATTTGTATTATGGAGTTCCTTTTCTTCAGGTCTTATTGTTCAATGTGCTTTCTATTATTGTGATTTTATGAACTAAGTTGTAGTCATCTCAAAGTATTGCCCTACTTGGATAATTATTTTGTTACAGAAGATGTTGAAACTTTGTTTACGGCATGGCCCGGTGGTTTTGTTCCTAGATCAAAAGGGAATGCAGTTACGGATGAGTTTGTTAATAGAAGAAATTTTTAGACTTGAGCTTCAACTCAGGCTACAATCCATGCCTCGAACGTACATTACTTTGTGTGTGGTGTCAGCAAAACATTTGCCTGTGGCCAGTTGTGCTTGAGCCTTTGCTCGTCAGACGAAGTCCACTCCTTGGATGTGAACGGTCTAGCAAGCCTTTCTTTGTAACCGATATAAATGTTCCGTACCCTACTATTTAAAGTAGTGTGATTGAAAATCATTCTAGTTGTAACTTTGTGTGATATTGTCTATTTCCATTATAACTTCACACTGTTGGTTGTGGCAGGGACCGTGGGACGTGTGTCGACAGGTGTTCAATGACAGCGACCGCAAGAACATGAACATCCACGAAAAGAGCGACTTATTCTTCCATGATTATTCTATTGGGCCGCTCTTCGTACAGGAGAACTATTGGAAGGCCAGACCCAAGTCTGCTCAGTGAGTTCTTTCAGTAGTTCATGTAATGTTGAGAAATTTTGCGTGCTGCTTGGCAGCCTAATGTGGTGTATGTGTGGCTTAGGTATATCAAGAAAATGAATAAGCCAAATTTGATCATAATGGAAAAAATTTACAATTTGGAGTTGTTCGAGGTAAGTATGGGATGCCCATTGTCGAGTAATAGGAGTATTCTGTAAAGTGATCTGGAAGTTGGACAAAATTATGTGAGGACCTTGTGCTAACGGTTTTTTTATGTCTGTAACAAGGTTTCAAGTTTGCATATAAGTAACACTATCGGATACATATTTGCTCATCAATTGGTAAACCTCAAATCTATTTGTTATGTAAATCGCTTTCAGCATTTCTACCATTTTTTCTCTAATAATCTCATGAGAAAACAAATGGCATAGGAGGGTTTGGAAGCGGACTCGCGTTGTAAAACGGATGATGCTACCGGCATCCCCAGAGCTGCTGTAAAGTTGTTGCAGAATGAGAGTAAAAACTGGCTTCATGTTGCAGGAGTGGAGGCAGAGTGGCCCTTCTGCAGCAGCTGGCCAAGGCATCCAACAGCATAGCAGATGGGGACCTTGTTGAGAAAGCCATCCGCAGCGGCAACAACTGGTCCCTTCTGCCGACCCAGGTCAGTGCTGCAGCCTGCACCCCATGTCCACTGCACGAAGTATGGCATGGCTTGTGCCGCATTTCTCTCCACGTCCAATACACTTGCGGCCAAATGTTGGATATGTTACTAAGAATAGCTTGATGAATTTTGGTAGCTCTATAAAAAAGTTCTGTAAAGAGCCTTACATTTAAGGTAGTCATCGTGTTTACCCCTTGCTGTACTGTATACTCGCCTACTTAGCCTGCAATGTACTCTAATGCTCTGGCTATTGAATATTTGCCACTGCCTCCTCCTCCTCCTTACCTCTTCTACTCCTACCATTTTCGTTTCCTTTCCCTCTTCTTTGCCTCTTTTTTTCTCCTCTCCTCTTTTCCTCCTCCCTCTCCTTTTCTCCTCTTTTTCGCCCGTCTCTTCCTCTTTTTCCCTTTCCTTCTCTTCCCTCCTTTTCTACTCTTTTTCCCTTTCCTTCTCTTCCCTCTTTTTCTTCTCTTCCCTCTTTCTCTTCTCCATTCCTTTTCCCCCTTCCTTTTCTCCCTTCCCTTTTCCCCCTTCCCTTTCCCCCTTCCCTTTCCCCCTTCCCTTTCCCCCTTCCCTTTCCCCC
>JACJUY010000377.1:224902-248041 GCA_014220935.1 Platorchestia sp. MABIK
TCCTCTTCCCCCTTCCTCTTCCCCCTTCCTCTTCTCCTTTCATCTTATTCTCTTCCTCCTTCCTCTCTCGCCTTCACCCCTGCTTCCCTGGTGCTCACAACCCCAAACCTGACTCGGTGCGTGCAGGCTGTGTTCAGCTGCGTGCTGCCCGGCGAGGCGATGTCAGGCCACCTGGCGGGGGAGATCGAGTTCCCTGCATGGCTGGGCAACAACAGCAAGAAAAACAAGATGGACAGACTCGCCTCGGAACTTCTCGCCCACATGAGACTCAAGTAAGCTTTCCACCAGCTCTTCTTGGTTGCTTGCTTGCTTTGAGCTGAGCTGTCATGTGAGCATGTCTTGGTCACTCGAAGGATCAGGATAAGTTGTTGCATCACCTGTGCTTTTGCAAGGCTTGGTGCTCCTTCTGGATAGATGAGTTGATGTTAGTTTCATTGAGAGACGTTGACTGGTGGTTTTATTCTTGATTTTGAACGTTCTTGCTTCGCGTTCATCAAACTTGTTTGTAGTTTTTGCTGTTGCAATTAACTCACGTACCGTGCAGCAAGCAAAACAATAACTAAATGAGCAAGACAAACGAGTTACTCAAGAAAAACTTACGGTGTGAAGCCGATTATTCTTTAAGAGTAGATTTTACGACAGAAGATTATGCTAGAAGCTGTATAAACATAAAGATACCACAGATCATTGCTGATATCGTCTACTATGTGTCGACATTTACAGTCCAAAAGTGAGGAGATGACAATAGTAATTCATTTTATATTATTTTAAGTATCAATTGTGATGGAAGAGCTTCACATCAATCTCTAATCTTTTCCCTTTTCTGTAGAGACCCGGTATTTCCAATACCCAAAGTTGACTTCTTTCGTGAAATTCTTCACGAATTTCTGCATTCTTTATTCTAAGCTGCGGTAAAATGCTTTTCGCCTTAGAAATTCATTGAAAAGGTATGGTGATGACACACTCGAGTTCTGACATGTCCCCAAAAAATGTTATGCAAAGAAGCATTTGTGTCGGCAGGATATCGGGGAACAAGACGGACGTGGCGTTGGAGTACAGTAGGGAGGTGCTGGGGACGGTTGTGCGGCCGCTCCTGGCAGGAGCTGAAGGCGTCACTAACGCTGTCGACGCAATGGCCTCCTACGGCCTCGGAAGGGAAGACCTCGACAGCCTTGGTGAAGTCGCTCACTGGTCCGGCAAGCCCGAGTTCTTTTCTAAAGTTGATAGCAAGGTTCGTCTACGGTATTTCTTATGAAATTACGCGTCCTTACGCTGTTTCAGCGCAGCAATGCGCTGTGTGTCAAGCCGACAACCCATTTGCTCGAATTCCAGGGTTTGCTTTGATTTTTTTTTTTTTTTCTAACTAAGCGATGATTGGTTTAACTCACAGTGGAATCGTGTATAATTTGTATTAGTTCATAGACGCTAATCTACTAACTCACTACCAGGTTCAGCATAGATCACAATCATCTCTAATATGACAGAATGTGTGACATATCATCTGATGAAATACCTTCCCTGCATTTAATTATCTGTTGTCTACTATGGATGAAAGCCTATTTCTTTGGTGGCTGGACCACCAAATATGCGCAAAAATGTTGATGCTGATGTATATGGTTTACAAAAAGAGCAATAGTAGCGAGCTGAAGATTCGTTTTTTGACGTATTATTTTAAAAGAGAAGCTTGAAATACGGGAAAGTAATGTCTATTGCAGTTGTTGAAAAGACAATGACACTTGGTTCAGTCCTGGTGCGGAAGGGTAACTTGTAGCTCAGCCCTGAACTCCTCAGGAAAGTAACGCGTAGCTCAACCCTTAGCACTGGGCGGGAACGTTGTAGCTCAATCCTTTGCACAAAAGAATAATGCGTAGCTCAGTCCTTCTAGTAGGACTAACGTCTTCTCGTCCATGGGTAGACGGTTAGGAGGCGTCAGCCTTATGTTTGTAGGACTTGTTCCCACACAAAGTTTTCTGTACAAATCCCATGCAAATTAGGTCAATAATGAAGGAAGTGATTTCAATTAGTATTGTTGTTTGTTAGATTGTTAAGTCGTCATAGAGCTGTAACGAGTATTGTTTTTTAGTATTGTACGTTATGTACAGTAGACTTCACTTACAGCAGAAAAATTGAGTTTTTTCGAACCTGCTATTCCTACGCATTAAGCCGTTTTTCCATTTTGTGATACAACCATTCCTTCATCAAATAAATTAGTTAATTTCTGCGTTCTCTTATTAAATTAAGTAGACTTTGTTGAAAATTACACATGTTCAAATGCAAAATTTTTTATTGTAATTGCATTAAATTTTTATCAAATTTTGTAAAGCAAAATTAGCCACTGAAAATTTCCAGAAAACTGTCAATCTACTGTGAGGAATAAATTAACGAACTAGTAAGTAAGCAATGGGATGTGGGAATGAGTGCATGGATACCTAAATAAATGCATTAAAGTGCACCACTGAGCGCACTGACAAGAGAGTAAAGAAAAGCATGGCACGGCAGGTGAAGGCGGCGTTCACGCGAGCGATGAACAAGAGCGCCTGTACAGCGCGCCCCGTCAGCAAGAAGAAGCGTGTCGCTGCCGCTGCTGATGACACCTACGAGCAGGACGGCGAAGACGACCTCATGTCTCCTGATGATGACGATGACGACGACTTGGCGTCCGACGCACTCATTAAGGTTCATTATGTTCATTTCTGAGTTATAATTAACTATTAGTTGTTTTAGAATTCGATGTACGTACGTGTTATTCGGAGCTGTTGTATTATATAACGAGATCTTGAGGGTTGAAGTTTGAAGTCCAATGAGGACAAACGTGCAAATCCTTCTGTTGAAGATAATACTCATGAATACGCTACGTTTCACGTATATGAGAATGTGGAAATATTTTTTGGTCTTGTCCCTAGCGTCAAATAATTTGGCTTCCTCGAGGATGCTCCTAAGGGAGATAGTCTTTCAGCATGTCTTGGCGACCTGACGACCATCGAGAGATAAGTGGATTCTTCTGCTACTCTTGGGATACTTTTGGGTCTCTGCTCTAGTTATTGACCCTAAGAATCTTTACTATTTGTGGAAATTCTCTTAGCTACCAGTAACGAATTGGGCAATTATAGCTGTGACTGTTGTGTGTGTGTGTGTGTGTGTCAATTTTGGGATAATTATGTGGGCCTTTTATTTTATTTTCCATTTCTCCTCAAGAAGAGGGAGTCAACTCATCCTTCGAGTAACTTCGCTGGAGTTCAGTCTTTTGCTTTTACCTCTCTCATTTTTTTAGTTCGGAGTGATTTTAATTGGTGAAGCTAAGGCTTTCGGACCGGGAGTGTCCTCTGCTTTCAGTTTAGTAATAATCAAACAAATTGAGAAAGTTTATATAGTTATTCATGATTTTGAAGATAACGTACTGCAAATGCTATCCTGAGTTGTTCAGCAAGTTTTGCTGAGTTGTCACACGCGGCCGCAGCCAGCTCAGTTCGACTCGTTGACCACTTGGTGGCCCTTTGCTGGTCACAGCGGGCATTTGCTGACAAATAAAGTACCAAGCACTATAGTAGGTGACGGAAACGAAAAGAGTTTATACTCGTGAATTTTCTTCATTAGCATTATACGGGCACAAGCTGCAGTTTAACATTCACTTTAACTAAAGCCATGTGCTCACACATAATAATTCATTTTTTCATTTGAAATTTGAATTTCAAAATTGAGTTTAATCGAAATCAAATCTTGAATTGCCACCATCACTTTCTTCTTCAACTTTTATCTCGTTGCATAGATTCTTTCAATTGTACTGTTTCTTTGGCCAAGGAATTTTTTGTGTGCAAACACAAAGACTTGTACATAGGTTCCTCAGTCCCTTAATTCCATTTTTAAAGTTGAGTTCCTCTTTCCCCCACATGCGAATTTGTTTTATGTCAAGGAGGTATAAGAAACTAACTTGTCTATCTTCGTATCTCTCCTTTTACGGAAGGTGCGTTGCTTAATTCTCAGAAGTCCTCTGCTTCAGTTCTTGCATTTCTTCAGTTCTGCATTTGAGCTCTCTATCTTTGTGGACTCGTTTTCATTTTGACGTACTGCTATTCTTGTGCGGTTACGATGGAGAAGTATGGAATAGTTAACCCTTCAGTTAGTATTCTGTTATAAGTAGCATTCCAGGTGTTGGAAGAGAATGTTTTTGTAAAAGTTCTCATGCATAATAGTTCAACTATTTTATCAGGTGAAGAAACCATCAACCGCTGCTACATCGAAGAAAACTGCAGGCGCCTCCACATCTGCCGGTCGGGGGCGAGGGAAGGGCAAGAAATGAGCGCGCTGCAAAGAACGAACAGTTGTAATTAATATCATCCTTCCTCGGTGATGCCACCGATCACTACGCTGGTTGAAAAGTAGTCGGTTAAGTTCATAATAATAATTATATGAAATGTTATTTTCAACACCAAGCATTTTGAAATTCAAGTTTGGACTTCATGTGAATGCATTCATAAGGACGACCTAGCAATTGAAAAATATCAGTCTTGTACAAGATTTCTGAGTTGGTGCTGTTTTTGTAGTGGTTGAGTTTTGAGGACGGACATTTATCAACTATTGTGAAGACACTTTTTCATGCCGTGTTTGGCGAGTGTGCTCGTTAGGCTAATGTGTAACCTGATGTTTCTGATTAGTTCTAAAAGTGCATGTAGGGGCTGACAGACATATATTTGGCCAGCATGTTGTTACGAATGTGTGCACTTTCTTTTTAGACAACTCATGTGTGTACAATGATTTTCTAAGGCTTGAGAACTCCACTCAACAATTTTTTCTGACTTCGCTGAACAATGCCATTGTATGGGGTGTCAGTTTGAGCGTGCATGTGATGCTCAAATTGTTCTTATAGGCTTCGATTTGTGAACATTTTGACCTTCTAATGCTCGTTTGGCAAATGAGAATTTTTACCCCATTACAAGTCACTAATAGTTGTTATACCCAGTGTGATTTATGAGAGATTAATTCTTTGAAGTTCGTCATTTATTGTCACTTTCATCTTCCCTCAAGGGATACAACTATTGTATCTATTGAAATTAGCGCTCCTAGGAGAGAAATATGAGGTGCCAAATTGTAAGGTAGGTAGGCCTTCTTTTTCTTGAAATGAAACGTTTTTTGTTATGTTGAGGACCATCTTTTTTCGGTTCACTGCTGTCCTGTTTTTCAGCACCTACTACTTTCTTCTTTAACTTTTACCTTGTTCCGTAAACTTTTCTCAACTTGATATTTTTAAGCACTTTGTGCATAGATTCCGCGTTCCCTTAACTCATACTAAATGATGCCTTCCTTCTTCCTCTTTTTGGAACACCTTTGTTGCGGTTAGGGAGGCGTAAACTAACATCTAATCCAATCTGTCACTTTCATCAATTTAGCTGTGTCCAAACTGAAGGTTCTTCAACGAGGTTTATGTTCGTTCTGATTTAGACATTAGAGCAGCTGGAGTTGGGATCTTGCGGTTGTCAAAAAACGCTCATTGCAGTTTTTTTTTTTTTTTTTGGTGCGTTCTGACGTGAACATAGATGTGCTACTCGCCACTGCCAGCCAGCATGACGTCAACGAGTGTCGTTCCTGTGAAAAATTTCTTGGTTTGAGTAGCTAGAGCCCAGCAGAGTTGCAAGGCTGAGTGTTTTACATACATACATATATATTATCACATATATCCGTGTTGGCTGTGTGGTGCCCTCACAGTTAATAGTGCTTCAATATATGGAGGCTTGCCAAAGTTTGATCAACTCAACATTGTTTTCACCAATTCTCTGCTTATATGAGATTGGTTTCGTCAGTTCTCTGCTTGCAGGAATAGTCTTTCGTTTCGCCTCACAAATTGTGTTGATTTCAATTAATGATTGTGAATTTATCATAATTCTTTGGTGCGAGTTCTGCCGGCAATTTTTAGGTTCTTTCTGGTTGCCATTATATTTCTTCTTTTACTCCTGAGTTTTGTAAGATTGTTTTGTCAAACCATATTTTCATTTGTATCTGTTTCTACAACGTGCTTTGTGTCATATAAGCAAATATATTAAACAATTGAGGTTGCTGCTGCCCTCAGCTCTTCGAAATTGAAGTAATTTGATCCCTTTTATTTACCCAAAGATTTTACTGACGTTAAGAGCGCTTCCCTCGCCATGCTGGTAGTTTTAAGTTTCTTTATGTATTGCGATTTTACCAGCCATTATGATATGATACCTGCGTTTGAATATATAGTTCATTATTTCGGTTATTGAAACTGTCATAAATATTGTGTAATTTGTTCAAATTGTGTTGGTCTCAATTATAAAGGATAGAAATTTTTTATGCTTTAATTCCCACTGCTGAAGTAAAATAGAAACTAATGTGCTGAGGCTCTTCGGAGGTTGAAAGCATGCATTCATTTTGAATGAACGAAGACTCACCAGGTACATTCCCGCGAGAATTTTACTCGTTCAAACTCTCGAGTCATCATTGTTTGCTCACTAGTCCAACTCAGCCTTCAAGATCGTGTTAGAGAAGGAATGTTATAATTCCCCTTCCGCAAACTTAAGCTTCCACAGTCAGCTACACCTGACGAGAGGAATATGACAGTACACACTGTTGGTTGTCATCCTCGGGAATCGTGACCCTCTGACTAGTACGGTGAAAATTAAAAAAAAAATGGTATGTTGTAGAGCTACTTTCTATGGCTAAACTCGTGAAATCCAGAAGACTGATAACCGACAAGAGAGCTTTGGTGTGAGACCCCTCGAGTGATACGTTTTCGTTAAAACGGTTCAGTCTAAGCTCTTGAGTAATTTATTCACATTGTCGAAGGTGCAACCCAATATCCTAAAGGAACTTTGTGTACCTCCATACTCGTGAAACACTTCGAAAAATTTTAAACTGATTTGTAAACCACCTAATCCTTTCTCGGGATCTAGCTGAAGGAAAGGCCGAGTCCAAACCGTGATATTTAGGGTTACTTTGTCAATAATAAATCGAATACGGTGGCCGCATGCGCTGCCATCCATCCAGTGAAATTCTTGATAGTGTACAGCGATCCAAGGCCGTAGAGAGTGAGCCTCAGGGGGGATGGTGGGTCGATCCATCATCCCGGGGGTGCAACGACCCCCAGGCATCCCTAGTAACTTGATCCCATCAGTGCACGAGCTCCCTTATTTACTTTTTCTGAAATTGCTAACGAAAGTCACATTGTCGAGTTCACGTTGTCAAAAATATATCTTACAAAAACAAGTGTCAGTCCTTCAAAGGAGTATCCAGTCGTGTCGAATACATCTGGGAAACCATGTAACTCATGAAATCTGAAATGTTTTCACTTTATTCATGGCGCACACAGAAATTTAGTTAAGATGGTGCTCATTCATTGGGTATTATGGTGCATCCTACTGATAATTGCGGCAGGCGAGTGTGGTTGCCCCCACAACTTAGAATTCCATTTACACCAAAGGGAAGTTGCATGTCCAGCTCGTTGTATGGACCAACGCTCTGCAGTAGGAAATGCTTTTCTGTGCTGCTGTCTTCTAACAGTCATGAGTTGCCTCATTCATTTTTAATAACTCTGATGACATTTTTTCATCCAAGGTGAGTACCCCCGAGGGTAACATGTGTAGTTTCGAGCTAAAAGTTAGGTAGGCCTTACATTGAATTAAAGTAGGTTTTTGTTCTGTTATGGGCCTTGATTTTTTTGACCGCCGCAGGCCTTTTTTCCAATGTCTATCTAATTTCGTCTACTCCTATTTTGTGTCATAAACTTCTTTCAATCTTTCTGTTTCTATGCTCAGGGTGTGGGAGTACATCTTGTACATGGATTCCTCGTTCTGTTCATTGTATACTAAATGGTTCCTTCTCTTTAGAACGCCTTTGTTGCGGTAAGGGAGACTCACACTAAATTATAATTTAATCTAAATGGTTCCTTACTCTCTTTTGATCAACTTCTGTCGTGCCTAGAGAGATTTAATCTAACTTATAACACTTTATATATATGTTATATGATAATAGAGAGTAATTGCTCAAAGTGATTACGATTTTTTGAGCTTTGCAACCAAATCCGATTTTGTCTCGCCAACCCGTTTTTGCGGCGAGAAACTTCCAGAACTAACTGGCACAGGAAACATAGTCTTTAGCTGACACCCTGAACGGGGCAGTACACGCTGCGATAACAAAAACCTTATGACAAGTAGGACAATAGATACGGAAATGCTCACCTCACTATTTCGAAGATTATGTTCCGGTGAACATTTCTTCACAAAAGGCCGGCTGTCAAGGATTAAGCTTCCTTGAAGCGGGGCCGGTATAGGTCAGAGCACACTGTAGACATGCGCCCCGGACCACTCATCGTTGTCATCTGAGGAAGCAACCCGCGAAGGCCCCTCCTCAACTTCGCTCGGATCCGTAGCTGAGGCTTCGGATTCGCTCGTAAAGACAAACGAACATTTTATTCATGTCCAAGGTTATTAAGGTCGCCAGGAAAGTGAAGCACTCCCACCATTGCCCCGCTTGTCATAAATAGTCAGCGATCTTACTTTTTAGGCCAGTTTGTTATAAAAGCAGACCTAGTCCCTAATTATGCAAGATATGGGCTGTCTTGCACGGGACTTTAGTAAGGAGCAAGGCTGGATTTGCGACAATTTATTTATGAAGGTAGCATTACTTTTTTGCTTCGTCTTGGCGCCAAATGGTTCTCAAGCCAGGGTCATTAGATTGAAATTCAATTTTGTCTCGTGCCCGCTTTTAATGTAACGGAAATAATACAGGGGAAATTTATGTTAGATGAGCTTTTGCTGAGAGGGTCAGTACCGTCGATTTTTTCAACAAATAACTTTAAAAAATTCTGAAATTGAAGTGAGGGTTGCAAATAGTATCTCGTTAACGTGACGGTCAACTGGCCGCTGAGTATTTGGACAGAAGTGACAAGGTGACGTTCCGTTGCTCTGAATATATTTGCGCATATGCAATCGTAATATAAGTTGCGGCATTGTCCACAACTAGCAAATTTAAAGATTAATCTTCCTTGCAACCGTCAATAAACTTCACGGCCTCATCTTAGTTTAGTGCTAGCGTTCCTCCTCATCTCAGCAACTCCATGATACGTTCCCTGCTTTCGGAATTTTTCAGTAAAATTGCAAGGAGTGGTACTAAGTTATGTGGCTGATAAAAATAGAATATATTAATTTTTCTCGAACACTTGAGCGTCAGGCTTGTGATAAATACTTCTTTCGAAAGCTCCACAGCTTCACTCGGTGGTTGACAGTGTAACCGAATCTCAGTTTCGCAGAGAGCGGGCCGAATATCGTCAGCAGTATTAACTTATAAGAATAAGTACTTGACTGGAAGATCAAAATTTCGTATTCAGTTGCACACTCTGTACATTTGGCTCAGCAATGTGATCCGAGGTTGCAAAAACCTTTGGGAACAAGACTTATGCCCAGTTTATAACATTCAAGTTAACCTTAACAACGATTCCTACGTTTATAGCATTCAACTTGACTAGCGTTAATGATCCACTGCAGGTAGGATATTTTTTGATAGGCAAATCATCATTTCTGAGAGAACAGAAGATGCCCAACCTGCAGTTCTTGTCGGCATAGTCTGAAACTTGAATTGTCTTCGTGATGCATTAATTTGTTCTTCAACACATAATTCGAGTCATCTGGGGATGAAATAACCTCATATTTTGACAAGTTTCCATGCACAGATGCCTGACATATCCTTGTAACTCAATGTCAGATGTCTAATTTTTTTTATTCATTCCTTCTCACATCGCCTTCTTTTCACTGTGCTTCGTACATCCAGTGGCCGAAGTGAACAGTGCCAACTCAAGCATTGAAACTTAATGTTCTTCGTGTGTTTAATAATTCAATGTTCTCTGAACTCCAGTGTGATGTTCTTCTTTCTGTGATTACGATGAACTATAGCGATTCAAGTATTACTTCTCAAGGATTATGTCTATGAGTAATCCTAAAGATCGAGTTAACCCTTGAATCAGAGCCGTGATGTCTGAGGTATATCTGCAGTCAAACTCTGAAATCAGATAATAGCCGGACTGCCTGTAGTTGTTCTGTGTGTTGCCTGTAGTTGTTCAATTTCAATTAGAAGAAGTGTTCAAATTTTTAAAAATAGACAGCATGACATCACCTGCACCTCCGTACCGCTGCATTGCGTGTCTGGCAGAAACTCCCACTCTCTACAAAACTGCGGCCGACCAGTACATCAAGCTCTCAGAGTGTGTGAGTGTCGTAAGTTTTTGAGGCTTTTTTTCAGTGAGAATGTTGTGGTAGAGATTTTTTCTCCACCAGCATGGGCAGTATCGAATGGAAACATAATCACTGAGATAATGAATGGTTCAGTGATTCTTGGAACTCTACATTTTGCAAAAGGAGGTTTTGGTCCGGTGAAGGATATTCGATTCGGTAAGGCATTTCAAATAATTGATATCGCGGTATTACTTTTTCGACTGAGGAAAAAGAAAACAAATGTTTCATTGTGAATACAACACAATATAAAATAGAATTCCACTTGTTTTGTCCACCCATGCTACTCATTGGCTACTCAAACACTGCCTAAATTTACAACGAAGTCACCTCAGGTGTCATGTGTTTTCTAAATTTTTATCATATTGAAGATGACTGTTTTTCTAATGTTTCCTATTTCCTCTCTCTGGCATCCGCTGATGGATCTTGGAATTAATTTCATCATTTCTGCATCAACACCATTCACTTTTTCAGTTTCTTTTTCGCTCAACTACTCTGTGCATTTTAATGTTTTCCTCGACGGTAGACGGGCCAGTTCTGCTTTTGTGACATTTTCTGAACCTAACAGACGTCGTTTATCCCCCTGCACGCGTGTTGCAGACGCGCTGCGGCGCTGTGGTGGACCGCTATGTCGAGTGCGAGGCGAGTGTGGTCATCATTGACATGATGCTGCTCGACATCTCTGCCTACCGACACGTCCTCCACAACTCCAGCTTCGCTACTGTTAGTACTCATAAGAAATACATGCAAATCTTCATTGATACTGCTCAAAAATATGCCCGATTACCTCCAATATGCAGAGGATACGAAATGTTGAACTATCGTGGAATACTTGATGTCATTGCGTTGAAACCTAATGAAATAAATTCAGACACATTGTTTTTATTAGGAAATCTCTCACTTGCTGAGCTCCCACACCGCGGTACGGGAGCCAACGGAGAGGCAAACTTGTAAACCTTAGGGTCTTACTGCCAATTTATGTTGTACGTAAGAGAATTAAAGCGAATTAAATTATTAAGAGAAGAGAATTAAATTGTTAATGCTGTGCGTGCTGTTTTAGTGATTTAAATAATTTTGCCATGAGAGAGTTTTAGCTCCTCTATTGTATTTTCTTAGTAACAATATTTTTCTCACAGAATTTATTTCTTGACAGTATTATTCCATCTTATTATTTGAAACGAAAAAGTATTACTCACTTTATGTGGCACTGAAAATATGCTCTTAGAAGAATATTTGAATTCACAAATTTTGTTTTCTTTATTTCGCGATTATGTTATACATGGAATAGAAAATTTATGGCTGTGGAGGAAGTCCTTGTACAGGGTGGCCCATAAGTAAGGTACCTTCTTAAAACTATTGTAGCTATAAAATTACAATTGGTAAAGAAATTTTGTCAATTCAGAATGAATGAGAAAATTTCAAAGTTTTTACCAGCGTATCAAGTCTACCGACAATCACAACATAATGCCCCAAAAATTCATAAAATTCATCTAGAATTCATAAAATTTATCGTTTTGGTGATGTACCGTGGTCGCCTCAATCTCCAGATCTAAGTGCTCCTGATTTCTTTCTCTGGGAATATTTAAAGGAAAATGTTTACATTGAAATGCCTGACACTTTACAGCAATTAAAACTAAACAACATTCAAAAGATCAACAACATTTCACCAGAGTCATTAAGGAAAGTAATGAACAGCATCGTTGAAAGAGCACGCCATTTTTTGACCAATAATGAAGGTCACATGAAAGATATTGTATTCCTTAGTTGAAGGTATTTAATTGTTTCATTTATAAATTTGTATTAAACTTTGAAATTTCTTCTTTCATTCAGAATTAACCAAATCTCTTTACCATTTTTAGTATTACAGCTAAAATAGTTTTAAAAAGGTACCTTACTAATGGGCCACCCTGTATAATTGAAGAGCACTACTGTAACAACGATGACCATCAACTTTAAAACAATCGCTCACAGATTGTGAAAATTTTTTGTCCCTGTGCAGAGCGTAGAAGGGCTGGTGAAGACGATGGCGTGCCTGGCGCTGTGTGGCGGCTACTACAGCTGGGCGTCCCTGTCTCCCTCCACCTCTGCGCCGCCGGCTGCATTGTACCACGCCTACAGCCAGGAGACCGTCTTCTACTGCACATGTCTACTGGCAGCTGCTCGTATGTGCCTTGCATCCAGAGCCCGAAAAACTGATTTCGAGAAATGCCTGAAATTGCCTCCTAGTGCCATACAAATAGAACTTTCAATTTTAACAAATGAAATTCATTTTGCAAAAATGCTCATGCAAAGAGTGAAATCCTGACCAGAAATTAGGGTAGTTTATTTGAATGAAAAAATACTTCTCAAGCTAGCTGCTTCAATGCTTTATCCTGATTCTTAATGCGTCGCATAAATTATATGATCATTTGTAAGGGGGTTCGTAGACTTCCCTTATTTTTTGAAGCGAATAACTCTGAAATAGCTTAAATCCTGTATCTCATCTTAAGCCATCCTCCTGTCGAAACGAATATGATAGTGTTTAGTGTGTGTTACAATTGCTGAGTAGTTTGTTTTGAGTGTGCATGTTTCATGCTGGGAAATAGGTAGTTTTCCTTCTGCAACTAATTCATTAGCCTCCTTTTCTTGGCCAGTGTTTGGTTTTCGTCGAGTCTAGGACAAATTTGTGCTTGCACCGCGCATTGCTCTCATGTGCATTCTTATTGACGTAAGGAACATGGAAGAGGCTAGGGAAAATGCACTGAGACGAGAGTTTTGGGATTCGCTCGTCTGCGTTGACTCTAAATCAACCTTATTTTATTATTGATCGCTCCATTAATGCGATAACCAAGTAATTACACCAGGTTTTAGCTTCTTGACCTATTAGAGCAAGGAATGAAGTACAAGCTCGTAAGGTAAAAGGGTTTCCCCTACCATTTCTCCGACTCGTCTTATCCGTTCCCTGCAATCACCAGAGGAGCTGCCTTTCTGACTAACTAACTTTGCACCATCAAAGGTATTGAACCTGAATCTTTCTTTCTTTCCCAAAATTTAACGCTTTGCTCATTGCGCCAATTAGAAGACTGCCAACAGGCAGTTTTCTTAGTGTTGGTTTTGCACTGTTAAATTAATTGTTATAAGAAACATCCCAATGTATTAATGTGATTTTTTTCAGAATTGTTCATCTACGTGATCTTCATCTACTGCTTCTGTCGCTACAGGGGTTACTGCACGTAAGTAACGGGAACTTTGAGAAGAATGAAAAAAATAAAAAATAAAGAATGAAAGTGGGAAAGGAAATTATTCCTAAATTTTAGCTCATAAATTGGTACTTACAATGGGTTTGGCTTGTAATTTTTATTCCACAGATCATTTATTCCTAAATGACCTCCATTTTACTTTTAGGTCGTTTGCTAGACTGAAGTGAGTGCGTGGTGGGTTGCATGTAATGAGGCACAGGTGTCTGCTAAGGAATTCCATATTTAAATAATCGAGAATGCTATCAGGTTTATTTGAATGCTATCAGGTTGTAATTGTACACTGTGTTGTTGTATGCACCTTGAGTGCGTGGTGGGTTGCATGCAATGAGGCACAGGTGTCTGCTAAGGAATTCCATATTTAAATAATCGAGAATGTTATCAGGTTTATTTGAATGCTATCAGGTTGTAATTGTACACTGTGTTGTTGTTTGCACCTTCCTATTTATTCAATATTATTGTTATTGTTCCCTGCGTGTGAGACTTTTGTTGTCGTTTAATCGTCGTGACTTTTTCATTCGCCACTTTCTTTTATTCATCTACTTTTTATTAATCATGAAGAATTGAAATAGTAGCCGTCACCACCCATTTTGGGATGATTTTATGTTGAATGGATTACATTATATTTTGAACGTCGTCATGATCGAATTTAAAGGTCTTTGGTAAGCGTGTTTTGGCCCGCGTTTCAAGGCTTTATTTAAATACTCAATCTTCTCAAATGATCGTCTTTTCTCTTTCTCACTCATTTCACTACTAAAAGGGTAAATGAAAAGGCATTTCTACTTTATGTTATGTGAGCAATATCGATTACAGATTTCGCTACGCATCCAACATACTCAGAGGGGTGAAATCGAGAAACCGCTTGACAGATGCAGAATGGGGAGAATACTCATCTTATACGTGGGTGATTGTTGACGGGCTGACTTCTCATAACAGGACCGCCATCTTGGCATCATGGTTGACAGTTGCCAGTCGTGGCTAACGTTTCAGGGCACGGTTGTCACTTTCAAATGAACAAAGGCGTGTCAAGTCGTAGTCGATTGTTATTGACGAGGACTTGGTTGGATTCAGTTTAGTCGAAGTTTGCTCAATGACATAAAAGGCATGCCCTCGGCCCTAAGTGGACCGAGGTGGCTAGCGTTCGTGCCTGTTATTCAATCAACCGCTCGTGCCTCACTGCCCGCTCGTGCCTCACTGCCCGCTCGTGCCTCACTGCCCGCTCGTGCCTCACTGCCCGCTCGTGCCTCACTGCCCGCTCGTGCCTCACTGCCCGCTCGTGCCTCACTGCCCGCTCGTGCCTCACTGCCCGCCCGTGCCTCACTGCCCGCTCGTGCCTCACTGCCCGCTCGTGCCTCACTGCCCGCTCGTGCCTCGCTACCCTCTCGCCCTCTCGCCCTCTCGAAGGCAACCGTCTAGCCGCTCCCTCGTGAGATGCTAGCTACTAATTATGAAATTGACACACGAGAAATATTAACGGGAGCTATTTCCTAAATAATTCAAATACATTTATAATTAATTCTATAAATATAGTTATACCAAAATCCCCTTTTTAGCAATATGAACATTAAGAAAATACAACATGGATTTATAAGTCGAGCTTCTTGACATTTTCTGTCGGAATCTCCGCTCGTATCTCGAAGGCGTCCAGACGATTCGATGTTTCTGGAAGGTATATACGTTTGGATATTCTCGCCGACTATAGACTTTTGGCATTTTCAGCTTTTATGGTTCTTTTAGAACTTTTATGGAATGAAGCGCTGGCCAGTCGCCTCTCCCAGTTCTTAGCGTTGTTTCCTTTTTTTCTTTGATCGTAGACCATCGATAGTTATACTGAGAAGTATAACAGTATGATTGGTTATTATGTATATCTAATGATCGCAAATTTATATAAAATTATTGGTAGGTAAAAACAGTTGGAAGCATATGATTGAATTCTTTGTATGATGCATTTGAAACCAAGTAGATTTTTGACTGGCATGCTGCTCGCTTTTCTTTTGCAAAGAGAATTTCAAAGTACATTGAGACGAAGATGAGCCAAATATAACGACAAAAACATTTATAACACTGAGAGGAAGGAAGCTACAACACAGGGTTGAAGGAAGTTATAACACAGAGACCGATGTAAACATGACACAAAGACGAAAGTGGAAATAACGGTAGAATTAAAACAGATGCATGTCGATACTCACTGTTATGCAACTGTGAGGTAACATAATTATTCACCTAACGTCAGCATAGCGCGCTAGACCTTAGTTTAAACTTACTCAAGAGCCCTTGAATCACTTTGAGTATTTTTGTACATGGCTGCTTTTGCAAGGCTCACACTTTTGTGAGGTGTCGCTGTTTAATCACTCGAATGCCTTAACCCTGTCGGTACGATAATTCAAATGGTTTGGGTAAAAACGTCCAGGGGAAAACGTTGTCACTACCCTGAATTGTCAGTGAAATTGTCCTAGTGTAGGTGCTTTTAGCTTAAGCAAGGGCCTAGTTCTTTATTTATTTTAATTTTAAAAATTTTTCTAGCTCTAAAGCTCTATGCTTGGCGACAGAAATTGTCGACGTTGATAATAAAGTTTTTGAATTTGCAAAGAAATTATTCATAAGTTTTTGCCCGAACTTATCAAAATTAAACGAAATTCGGAAAAAAATTTGCTCAAGTTAAATAGAAAGGTTATTGAATGTGTTGCACGAACCCTGTGGCATGAACTTAGAGGCAACCAGTGGTAATTTACGCGTGCAGGCTTCTGGAAATGTTTAAAAACTTGTTTCATGACTGCTAGTAATTTCCCAAATTTTGTTATTTACTCCAAAATATTCCCTTAGTAGTCAAATTACTTTAAAATTAGGTTAGATGCCCTAAACTGGAAGCACTAGCAAACTTGGCACTGGAGTAGCCGTAGGTACCGAAAGGGTAAGCTCTTTTGTGTTGAATTTCAAAGGCTTGAGTCATGCATAATAATTTGTGGCTGTTCTTGAACGTGGTAACTATAATATTCTATTAAAAATTACTACCCCATATGTACGGACGTAGATAATTCTTAAGAACATGTCCCGAGGTATGTCCAAGCTTAAAGTTTTAACATTGTGATTTTTCAGC
Organism: Platorchestia sp. MABIK; assembly: GCA_014220935.1. NCBI lineage: Eukaryota > Metazoa > Arthropoda > Malacostraca > Amphipoda > Talitridae > Platorchestia > Platorchestia sp. MABIK. The sequence continues at coordinate 241,471 of JACJUY010000377.1, forward strand.
TAAACAATTATTGAAATGATAACTAAGATTAAGTTACCATCTACAATAGTGGCAGTTCTGTTCCGTAAAATGTGTGATCTTAGATGAGTCTTTCAAAAAAGGTTACCTAGGACGATTTTCTTATTTTCAGCCTATCATAAGTGAGATTAACTTATATGCATGCCGCTACATTTACTAACTTTAATATCTGATGTGATAACAGAGACAAAAGCCCCCACTTTATTGCGACAGGAGTAAACTGGCATGCTCTGCATGACGTAATCTCAGTTGGAAATTATCAAGCGGTCTCATAGCGCTTGTTCCTGCGCAGAACGCTCGTGCAGTGCAGCAGGGTGGCAGTGGTGTGCCATCTGAGCGCAGTGCTGCACATCCCTGCTACAGTGTGGCAGTTGTCGCTGTGGCCGCTGTACCGCCTTCTGGCCGGCCTCTACTCCGCTCTCACCGCCACACACGCTCTCTCAGGTCTCCTTCATTTTCGAGCCATTCATTTTTGCCTTGATCACTGTGTATTTTACGACCATTATCCGTAGAACGTTTGAGTTGCATCTCATGGTCGTCATGCAAATTTGAAGTTCTGAATTCTTTTTGTAGTAGTGGTTTCTAATATCACTCTGTAACGCGTTGAAATCTGCATCTCTTGAAGTGTTTTCATTCTCTATCTTCTTTATTCATTGATGTATGATTCTTCTCAGGAAGACTACTTACATGCTTGTCCCTAAATTGAGTGTAGAGTTTTTTGCGGGAGCTTTGAGAAAATTATGCGTACATAAGCGCAAAGAATCACTGATCTTTTGTTAAAATGTAGACTGAAAATCGTGCATATTAGTGTTCAATATATGTGTACCAAAGCCTCGATGAAAGGGACAATATATGCTGAACAGATAACGAGGCAAAAAAGTTTAGAGTACACCTGCTGTAATTGGTGCTACAGTGTTGGAAGTAAACTCTTGGATCTATTGCCAGACGGGGCATCGTTAAGACGATGCGGTTAATACTCAACTGTCCCCTTTTTAGTTATCTAATCTACAGATCTCCGTGCGTACCAGATCTGACCATGAGACTTTATCTATAGTATATTCCAGGAGTCGGGGATGAGCAGGGCTTAAATTTGCTGCTACTGACGGGCTCAGTTACAAGTCGACAATTGATGAAATACAAATGACCCATCCAATTTGAAAATAAATTGGAATTTGTACAATGAATCCGATATGTATTACTCAGAAGGAACCAATTAATGCTAATGAATCAGCTGCTATCTGTTTACGTGGATTAGTAACCTTAAACGCACCTGGAACTCAAATAGATTGGTGAGCAAAGACAGCCTCGATCGGAAATATGAAATTTGAAACTGTCGTGCTTACACGCTAATGAATCTCTGTTCTTCACTAGCGTCACCCTCATATTGATGGGTTGTTTATCCTTACCTACTCACTTCGAATGTTGGTTTCGTTAATTTACTTTTTTGTCCCTGTTGAGAACTGCATCCATCAATTTGAGAATTGATTGCATTATTCGGATATATGGTAGAACTGTGTTGCATTCAAGTGCCAACTAGTTTATGAACATATCAGGATAACAATCCTGCTTTAATACAAGTTCCATTTGTCAGCGATTCTCCTCTATTTATTTGTGAAGATCAATATTATGCCCAGAAATCTTTATATTTAAGAGTGGAATCGTTTCATTTAGAATCTATACCTGAATGTAGCTATTTTCATTCAAAAGTCTTTATTTTTTAATGTTTGAGAACAATTGTTTGACGTAATGTTTCCATCTAGAATCTGTACCTGAAAACAAACACTTTACCCATGAACATAGAATTGTTTCATGAAATATCTACATATACTTGGAGATACCGTAAATATTTAAGCATGTATTTCATTACCCATGAACGTCGAATCGTTGCTTCAAAATCTTCATCTGGACTCAAATGCATGCACGCAATCCTCAGCGCGAGAGAGCAGAATAGCCTCAGACTCGTCATGTAACATTTGACGTGTGTGTGACCCCAGGCATGGTGGGCTGCGGCGCGGTGGAGGCCGGTGTTGTGGTTGCCGTCTCTGCTGTCACCTCCAGCGCCCTCTCTACTGTCGTGCTCGCTCTCCTTCCCACCTAGACTTATTCGTTTCCATCTTTTTCTAAATATATTTATTTACGTTCATTGTGTGGCTTTATTACACCAAAAGTTTGCAAGGAATTAAATAGTTAGATTACCCCATTTCCCTGCCCTTATTTGCCAGGATGTGAGGAAACGAATTCTCACTCTGGGTTTGATTCACACTAGCTACTATTGGTCATATTTTTTCAGTACAAGCAATTGCTCAATCCTGAGGCTTAGATGCTTGTTGTTGAGATTATTTTTAGACTTACGATGTAATATTTTACGGCATTATATTCTTGTATACTTTACTGTACTGATGCTTGTATTGAACTGTTCAGCGCTATTTTCTTACATTATGATCCTCTCTACGGTACCTCAAAAGTTCAGGTACTCTCGTCAGTTGTGCCTGAAGTGTCAAGCTGAGAAATTTAGGTAGTTTAAGGCTCCCTTTCCATAACAAACATTTTCACTAGGAAAGAAAAGGGATCATTTAGTGTGAAATAAAAAAAAGGTAGAATCAATTCACGAGGTGTGCTCCCATACACAAAAACGCGCATAGAAAAAGTAAGTTAGGAAGGGAGATGAAAGAAGAGGTAGCAGAGAAGGTTTGAAAGCTGAAGGAAGCGAAGTGAGTACGAAAGATAGAAGTCCCAAATGCCTAACTTTTGCTGAGGTAACCTAACAGTGTCTCCCCTGGGGGCGGCAGTCCTTGTAGCATAAGATAACTAAATCTAACTTACTTAAGCCTATCCTGTACCTGTAAGCCTATCCTGTACCTGTGAGGAGAGCGTATGGCTGGACCAGGTGCCCAGTGATGTAAAGCTAGGCAAGATGCCAGCTATGTAAAGCTGGACGAGGTGTTAGTGATGTTAAGCTAGACCAGATGCTCAGTGATGCCCCTCAGAACATTACCTCATTTGAGCTGACCAACTCGCTTCAAATTGCGTCCACAAAAAAGGACTCGCAATATGAAATTAAATCAAATTGTTGTGATGAACATTGAGATTGAAATGTTAAAATATAGAATATGTATGGTACGTAAATAGAACTTCGTAGTGTCGCAGTAAGTTGATTTTATATTGAGACATGACTCTAGCATTGCTTTTGAGTTGTCGAGTGTTTTTTGTTAATTGAAGTATCAGAAACTGTTGGCTCACAATGGGATTATATAGTTAAATATTAAACTATATTTTTCCAGTACCATACTTTAAAAATAACTCGGACAACGCTGATTAGACGGTGCACATTGATCACGTCTGTCCAACATCTCAAGTGTGATCAATACTTCCTGTACGAGTATCTGCTGATATTGGTTTTGTCTGATAGGGATTTTACCATTAGTTGCAGAATAAGTTTCTAGTAGTTTCAGTCAAATTTTAACATTCGCATGACCAGGCATTCAAATTCAGGTTTTTGAGAAGATTATTATGGTGTCCGAATTTCGTCCGGAAATGCAGATTTTTAGAAATGCACTATTGACTACTCTTCAGAAGCCGGAGATGTTAACACAGCCTACAACGTCTTTCAAATATATCATAAAAATTCTTTGCCAATTTTGCTTTTCGAAATTAGAGTTTGTACAAAGCATAAATTAAGAAACTTGAGATAGCCAGAGGCTTCTCAGTTCTTTCACTTCCTCGAGATTTCGCAATCAATAACCTGTGCTCATCAGAGTCAATAATATTTACGATGAAAGCATTTTCACATGAACGTCAAATTTTCAGCTACGATTTTGGTTGGATATTACAGATGCGCTGCACTGTTCTCAATATTTAATGCAGTAAAACGATGCGCCGCCTTCAGGACCTTGTATCCGTAAGGTCAATAACTCGATGCAATGTAAGTTCTTAGCTGAAGAACAAACTGTTTGGCCTTCCGACGCCTGCCCGGGCTATGGTTTAAGTACAAGCTATTCAGCTGCAAGTTTTTATGAGCAAACTGTGAGATAATGATCCTTTTGCGTTCGATCTTCCGTTAGATTTTTATTTAAAAAAAAAGCGGAACAGCCTTGAATGTTCAGGGAATATACTGTACTAACCTTTATCATTTGGGTTTTGGAAAGAAATTCGTGTGAAAAAAAGATAAAGAGTTTCTTTACTTCCTTTATGAGGTATTGGTTCTTTAACCCTTTCAGAAACACGATTTTTAAGTAGAATATGACCAAACACAAGCCTTATGGGTTTTACTTGCTAGGAGAACCAAACTAAACGTACCCTTTGTGGTAATTCATATTTAGTACCACCATGTTTAGTAACACCGAGGGCGAGTGGGAAATTTAAGAGTGATAGCCTTTCCTGCGCTAAGAGCACCGTGACCTTCGTGGTAAATATACTTTCACGTTCACCTGTACAAATTCTTTGCATTCAATGCATGAACCCAAATAGAGAGTGCAGTTTATTCAATATGTCCATCAAATGAGCTTCAAGTTACACATCAGGTTGGTGCAAAAGTAATGTCTGATTGAAAGATGTCCGGTAGAAATGCATAAGCCATAGAATATGGAAATATTTGTTCATTAATGTACTCTCCAATGCTTTCAATGACCTCATTCCAACTCTCAACAAGCTTCTAGATGAAAAGTAAGGCGAAAATCGCCGTACGGACAGTCATTTTATTAACACAAATGGTAAAGTCTAGATGAATAAAATTGAACGTTTCGAACTAAACAGTTCGTTCATCTTCAGCAAAAGAAAACTATAACAAAACAAATATGAGTAAATACTTACTTTTCGCCTTACTTTTCATTTTAAGAATCAGACGCATCAATGCAGATTCAATTTTAGAAGCTTATAAATGCTTCGCTTAGTAATTCTGTAGGTGTGGAACCAAATGTAAATTCAACTCTATTTCAATCTCTTCTCTTGTTGTTGACCTAAGCACACTAAAATGGTTATGTAATCCTCGGAACAAATGGAAATCAGAAGCAAGTTGTATGAACCACGTATAAATGTCTAGTAATATCTCTAGTGGTAACAGTAGTATTCTCGGACACAAAAACATTCAAATGATTAGACTCAAGTGTTCGTGGACAACCTTTCTTTGACTCATCTTTTAAAGTGAAATCAACACTTTGAAAACATGAAAAACATCTCCTGCAACTTCTTCCATACATTACATCATTCCCATTAGTGTTCTGAATAGATTTTACTGCCGCACTTGGATGTATACCTCTATGAAACTCGCACAGTAGAACATTTCTTATGTGTTCTTTAGATGAGACAAGCATGGATAGCAATATTCATGAAAAATATGAACGTAACAGATATTCTGGAAAAAATTTATTTAGTTTGATCGCAGAAATATTTGTATATTATACGTATGACAGAATGTAAATAATTGATGAATCTAATTTTAAATATCCGTTCTAAATTAAATGTGCTCCAACCTGAAACGTTGTAGAAGGTAAAGAGGGAAATCCCTCCCATATGCTCAAAACTTTGCATTTGAAGTGGGAGTTTTGCGTTGATCAGTGACTGCCTCTGTCAGTTGTTGGTGGCGGATTTGGACCTTCCAGGAGATATGGTGGTTAGAAAATTTTGAATGGCTAATTTGGCTGTTGACTTCTACCAAGGAGCAGTCGATGCGGCATTTGAGGGACGACATTTGAGGAGCAACAGTTTTTTGGCTATTTGTGGATTTCCTCTCCCAAGATGGTGTCGCGGAGTCGCATTATATAGTGCCCACGGAGTAGTGCAAATTTGCTACGTTGCTGCTGCTGTTTTTAAAATTGTGTACTTGAGTCTGTGGCTTTCTTGATTTTGATTTTAGGGTTATTATTCATTTTTAACACGTTAACCGCCATGTGTTAAAATAAAATATGTAAAGTCAACTAAAATTTAAAGTCAATTGTAGTAAGCAATTTTGAAAATCGCAAACATTATGTGGATCGGACCTTCATTTAGCTTTGATTAAGTATTTATAAAAATTTAGTTTGTGACTACAGGTCGATCTGCAGCATTATGAAAATTCCCTCCATGTACTGCCGGTGGTACACGTGGCGGTTAACGCGTTAATGGTGCTCAAACAATTGAAAATACATAAGAACGATAAAAGGGCTGAAAGCCCATACTATAGCTTCATAGGAGATCTGGCCTGTTGAAATTAAAAGCACTCATTAATAAATTTGTAAAATGAAAAAATATGAAAAGTAAAACTCCCAAAACATTGTAAAGACTGTTAGCTACTCTACTTGGTGGGTGTCACCGAGAACGAGCGGGCAGAACAGGCTACAAGGGCATCAGCACTGAGACCAGCCGAACTTGTGTTGATCCGGTGCAGAAAGAAAGAAAGAAAGAAAAGAAAAACAGTTTATTTCCAATAGAGCTGGTACAAAAGTACCATCATTGGTTTTTAAAATATCTTAAAGTTAACACACTTAGATGATACACACACGAGTGTTGTAATACCCATGTCACTAGTCGAAAAATGATTGAGGGCAATGTACTCCTAATCTTGCTTGAACTACATTTG
>JACJUY010000378.1:3926-80064 GCA_014220935.1 Platorchestia sp. MABIK
GCATTTTAATACCATTTTTCCTGCTAGGTGATAGATTCGTGCTTTAATGCTAAGTTGGCAACACTGCGGTCCAGTGTCATAGTCTGATTCGTTTCCCTCAATGTTTTTCGGTTACGTCATCTTTCCGCTCTATTGTCGGGTGATACAGTAATTAGCATGTATGAACAAATAAGTATTCACTGTTTAACAATCTTTTTTGCCAACTGAGGTTATTATCCGACTATATTTAATTATAAATGACACTTTTCCCCATTTACAGGCGTAAAATATTAGTATAATGTAGCATTTAGTCTCAGAAATAGCAGCGTGAACGCAAGCAGTATGTGTATGTACTAACACACAATGTGCAGAAGCAAACACGGTTCTTATCGGTTTAGGGCTTATCGAATTTTTATGTTTTTTTTCGCCAAAGTATGAATTTTAGTGTGAAAAACACAAGAATGATAACCATTTTGTGGAGAAATTATTTATTAAACTCTTTTCCATAAATATTTCATGAAAAAACTGGCGTTTCTCGGTTCGTTTTTTCCAAGCAAATTCACAGACAAGAATCTATCATTTGTCGGTGAGTGCCTCCCTGACGTTTTTTCATTTTTAGACTATGCCATACACTCTCAATCATTTGAGTGTGTGCACCTGTTGCAGGGTCCACGAAGTTTTCGCTATGATTAACAGTGAGGTGTTTGAAATTATACCCTTGGTTAGGTTAGGAACACTTAATGAATAATTTGTCCACAAAATTATTTTCATTTTCGTGTTTTTCACACCAAAATACATACTTTGGCGAAAAGAAAACAATAAAATACGATAGGCCCCGAAACCGAAATGATCCGCACAACACGCAACCAACTATAAGATTTTTCAAACGTCTTAAAATGGAAGAAAAATGCAAGATTCGTAATGTACGGCGATTTACATGCTAAATTAAAATACAATTATTAGCTTCGTAATATTTGACGATTTACAAGCTATATTAAAATAGAACTTTCGGCTACTTCTTAATCAAATTTACGAAAACTTTCAAATGCACCTTCAACTTTATTTTATTGGTATGGTTTTTGTTAGCCTGTCATATACTTTAAGAAATGGAAATTGAGTCGAACTATATAGGTTTTAGTTGTAAAAGTATAATAATTTTATGTCGCTACTGTGTTCAACTATTCATGGAACATAGCTTTCACTTACTGACCATACGTGACTCATCGGGAGTTCAAAGTTAAAAATTCAGTTAGCGGGCCTGATTCAACGCTGCAATTCAACAGTTAGCTAACAAATTTACTAGGTATGAACAGGCTCTTCATTTGATTATACTTTCACTTTCATGATTTATGACTTTCATTTTTATGATATAATACGTATTATGGGAAAGTATCGGCTGAATTTTGCCGATACCGATACCAGTAAAATGACCGATACTTGCCGATACCGATACATCGGTACATCACTATTTGAATGGACAGAAATATGAACATTGTAAGGCTTAAAATAAATATCTGATAACGCTCCCAATTGACTCACTTGTTAACGTACAGTTTCTTTTAATTTACCTACATTTACTGGTAGCTTCTCGTATTCTTATTTTTGTTTGCTAACATTTACAGTTAGCTTCTCGCTTTAGTGACAACATTTGTTGCATGAATAAATATATATATATATATATATATATATATATATATATATATATATAAATATCAGTAATCATTGCTGGAAACTATTGTATTCGTCAACTTACAGCACTCGCTTCGTCACTAGGTCATTCCCTGCTTTCCTTTCTTTGCACTTCCACACATCTTATTTGCAGTAATCGTTGATTATTTATAGTGGATTGGATGATTGCATTGCTTGCCCTGTTCGCTTGGGCCGCAGGGGTCTCCAAACTTTTTAATGTAAGACTATTTTCTACATTCATACGGGCCGAAGGAATAAAAAATGAAACAATAACCATTTAATTCAGCGATTCCAGTCGTGAGATAATTTTTTTTTTCAAGGTCACCACCCAGGAATTTGTTTGGCTGGCCGGATGAAATTACGTGGCGAGCCGAATGTGACCCCCGGGCCATAGTTTGGAGACCTCTGGCTTAGAGGATGAGATAATTTTTGTTAAGCATATTTTGCGATATTAGCTTAACTAAATATTCTTGATTGTCATTACGAAACGTCATTCGTGAATGTTTTGCGTAGTAGAAGCCTAAATGAAATTATTATAGTTCTAGGAAATTTGTTTTGTCCGTGGCTCAATTCTTAAATTTTTGTTCTGGTAACCCCTAACTTTTAGTCCTATCACTTGATCCCTATATGATGTTTACTCGTGTTGACCCATAATCTATGCGAAAACATTTTGAACGTACGTACTCATATACTGTGTGTGTATTATATGTTTTGTATTTTATATAGAATAAAAAATGGCGTGAATAAATACGTGGATGGTTATTAACTGGTTATTTGATAAAATTATGTATCAGGATTTAAATGAAAATAGGATAGCATTCACCACTGTGTTTTTGAAGTTCGTAGGATTTCTTATTGACGAAATGGATTTTAGAATCTGAAAACTCTACTTTAAAGTTTGTCCTATTTAATAGGCCTCATTATTCCGATGAAATGGTACTTCGCATGCGTGTAAACGTTCACTCTGTTGTTAAGGGAGGATCTTGGAGGACTGTGAACGTCAGCGAAGGCGAAAGTGTGAATGCTTTCGGCTTGTAATTCATGCCGTCTCGTGATATGATTTTGGTATCTAGTGAAGCTCTTGTTAATGTATTATATTAACGGCTATTATACGTATTAAAGTGCACACTCGAGTTTAGTTGCAGGAAAATATCGAAATTGTATAAAAATTCACCTTCTAATTATTAAATTTGTATAGCCTTGTGTAATGCAGCCAAATATTTGTTTTGGATAGCAGTTTAGGTCAATCCAGCCAATTTTTTTTGGTCGTTATATGACAAATAAACGGACTTGGCTGTTAGAATTGAGATGATGATTCGAAATCTATTGGCGAAAACACTCAAGTTGTGATTTGATTTGCGGAAAACTGTATTTTAACAACGAAGTGTTTTTGGAGCGTCATTGGAAGGGTAGAGGAGCACCGGAAGTTGTGATTTATTTGGTTAGGCGGGTAAGACGCTCAGCCAAAGTGAGGGTGGGAGCTGGAGCCCCAACTTTGGAGTCCTAGCTTCAATCCTCTCAAATATATTGTTCCCTTGCATTCATGTACCCTGGTTCTTCAGGTGAAAATTGCGAGTTTCAGCTATATTGGCTTCAATCTTTGTTCTTATAATGATTGAATCCTTATGATGACGGGTGAAAGAAGAAATTGTTGTGATAAGCGTAAGAATGTCCATGACGGCTCCTTGTCGGGTCGCTCATGCAAAATGGTAGTAACCGACATAATGTACTGCTATATCGCTGTGAAACGGATGGGGGTGAAGTTTAGGAGAATTGCTGTGGCCCGACGAAAGGAGGGCATACCTTGTGTTATGCCAGATATTGTTGAAGTTGGAAATGAGCTCTGTCTTTGTTAAAAAGTGTATTGTATTGTGTTGTATCGCACTTGGCGGAGTAAGATTGAATATGGGAGCAATAACGTGGCAATTGAAGTAATGTGTATGGAAAGATGGAAGACACTCATGACTTCAGCGAATCACCTTACAACAACACAACAACTTTGGTAGAAATGCCGAAGCGACAGCTAAATAGTCTCTGACCGAAGTTGTCGTTAACCGAGTTTATAATTATTATTATTATTATTATTATTAAGACAAGTTTGAAAATTTAGTTTGATGAACTTTTCGTTACGCGAAGCATATAATGATTTGACTTCAATAGCGCTTATGGGAATCTCATTTTTATGATTAAAAAAACATTTATTGATGCGATAATCATATTCCAAAACGTTTGCATTTATAAATGTTCCTATAACGTTGATTCTTCTTTTTATTTTGATTTAAGTTCATGTATAATATTAATTATTGAATCGAATTGAAATAATTACTAGTCATCCGTACCTTTTCTTAAGCAGAGGATATTATTTTCATTTATAAGCCAATGAACGTTCCAAAATGAAAAATTGTTAAGTCATTGACCTATCGCTAAGAGATTTTTGGGTGTTTAGGGAACTAAGGTCAGTTGAACGTATCCCAAATAGTTGATTTTATACCAATTTCAATTGCCGAGCCTGCAGGTGATGCAAGTCCCATTTAAAAGTAAAATGTTCGTTGAGGTACTCGGGTTGACCAATGGAAGCCGTTATAGCATTCCATTGCTTTATGTAAACTATTCTTTTACAAACATTTCAACTGTTTTCGACAATTTTCAACGATTTATGGCTTGTACTATGCTCATCGTATTTTAAAGTTTCAACGAGCAATTGATTTTTTTTTGGCAATGAAGTAATTATGGATTTTCATCTTTTTTGTCTCACGATTACTTGTATTTCACGCGGAAATTCGGCCATATATAAAAAATACATAGGTTTTACCACCGTTTTTTCACGGCAAATCAGAAGAAAACACTGGCTTTTACCGTTTTCAATATCTGAGTTTTACTGTTATTTCACGGCAATTTCGTATAAATTAGTTTTTTGCCGTTTTCAATTTCCGGGTATTACCGTTTAAAACACGGAAACTCCTCAGAAATCACGGTTTTTTACCGTTTTTTGCCCTCAGGTTTTACCGTTTTTTCACGGTTTTTAGTTGGCAGCGAGGTTGCCAGACATTTTACGGTGAAATCACGGTGAAATTTTTTACAGTGTAGTTCAGACAGATTCCGAGTGCCTCAAACACCCACACGTCTATGACCGTAAAAAATACGTATTAAAACTCCTGAATGTCCACTGCACGCGATGATTGAGCACACATTCGTACTCTTTCTCAATACGATGAATTGGGTTTTCAATTCCGTATCTATTACTAAAAAGTAGGCCTTCCTACGACATTAATTGAAACAAATAATTCGACGGTAAATTCCTGTTCAGCCAGTCAAAGAAAAAATAAACCTTGCCAAAACAATTGTTTCTACAACATCACGGTTTTTTCGCTGCACGGCATTATTGGTAACTTGACTGCGGCTACATTGCGAACCTCCAGCGGAAGTGGAAAGTACCGCTGAAGTCATTGCGTCTGCGTGAGAGAAAGCGGAGATAATAAAGCTTATAGGATTCAATCAGCGTATTTTCAGTCATCACAGAGGAAGTATCGCAAGTTATTACTAAGCTACGAAGTTTGCACGAGAAATGGTATCAATTGGTGGGTCGTACATATGGAAAACATTTCATTAGTAGACATGAACAAGCGAAAATGAGTCCCACAGCAGGTGTTACGGCGCCAGATAATGAATCTCTTTATCGAAAACCCGTAGTGCGACCACGATGTTCAATGAGGAATTAAAGAGAAATTCCTTCTCAGTGAAAATTAAAGAACCGAAAAAATAACGAAGGCGAAAGAAATCAACTAACCCCTCTAAACGGAACTCCATCAGCCTTCCAAACATCACAAGAATAAGGGTTTAGAGAAGAGAGCACAAATGCCATCAAATGAGTAAAAAATTCATTTTTCGCAAAATTGGGTAGATTGAACATTTGGATATGCATCGTTTGCTTGATCGTCACAGTGAGCAACCTTATGAGCAGCAGCAAAACTCATGACCAATTATCTTAGATGGAAGAACATACTTTCCATGCATTTCATTCACCCGGCGCATCTGGTATACTTTGAATAGGTGTGCTCAAGATATTTTGCTCAAGAATTTGGTAAGCATTTGACCGGTTGGTCAACATAATGCAAGAAGATGGTCACACTAGCCTGCAAACTCCTCGCTTGAATTTCTCAAGCTCACAGACAACCATGAAACGCTTAGTAAAACGCTAGGGCTTGCCTTACGACGTTGTGATGCTTTGCACCGCTCATGGGCAGCATTCCTTTCAAGCTTCTTTTGAATTCTGAGAGGCCGCGTTAGATCGCTAAGTTTCCAGTCAATGTGCGCTTTTCTTGTTCATTCACTCCTCGAACATAACGACGCATTTTTGGTTCCCATTCATAAATACGCAATAATCGCCATCCCAAAATCTCTTCTTCAGTTGAGCATTTAAAAGACGTGTCACAATTCGTGAAGCTATAGAGGTCATTTTCATCATCTTCATTACTTTTCTCATTTCATTACAATTATTTTTCCCAAACGCCAAAAAACATTGGCGAGAGTTATATAAAATTGAAAATTCTCAACAGATCACAGAAGAAGCAAAATTTCTAAAGTAGATTCTTCGCAGGAGAGGAAAATGAAGAACTACCAAATATTATTAAATACGATAAAAATCTCTACAAACTGAGCACCTCCGCGACCTGTCTCAGCAATGCATCATAACATGTCTAACTGGGTTTATCAGACGCTAGTTTAATAAAGCAGCAAGGTCGTTAGAAACGACCGAGATCACCTGAGCCGTTTCTTAAGCCTCGCTAATCAAAACAAGGATGAGAAGGTCTCATTCAGTATAGAATTATGAACAGAGGAAATCTAGGCCCAAGGTGTATCCCGCATCCTGCGCATAGAAACTTCAAGATTGAAAGAAGTTTATCCTACAAGGTGAAAGTTAAAAAAAAAGGTAATTGGTGCAGAAAAATCGACAGCAGTGAACAGAAACAAGAACGTTTCTAATGGAACAAAAACTAATTTTCTTTCAACAAAATGGCTTAATTAACCTTAACCCTAGGACGGTAACCTGGGGTGATTTTCTCCCTAGTGAATTTGGGGATGATGCAATTCACCCACGAGGCATGGTGGAAATGGCTTGGCGAGCAGCCCGCGGGCTCAGTACCTTTAGAGCCTTGTCTGACTTGGTTGGTGGAGGGTGTGCTGTCCAGCTCTCTCACTGTTTTTTTTCCCATAGACTGCATTTAGGGAGAATTTCTCCCACACTTACTGTTACCGTATGCTGTACAGCCTGGGTGGAATTCTCTCATTGTTACTATAATCCTTTTGTTTTGTGCGTATGTACATTCCTAACAAGCCGGCTAAGTATGGCCTCAAGCTCGTTCTCATCAATGAAAGCGAGTATAAGTATTTAGTCGGTGGCATCCCATCCTTGGGGAAGCAGGAGACTCAACCAAGGGACGGCCTTACACTCGGCCATCACTTTACCCGAGAGCTGGCGAGGCCTTACCACGGAACACACCGGAACGTCACGACTGACAACTGGTTTACCTCTGTTCCCCTGATATCGGATCTCCTAAATACTTGTGGTATGACTCTTGTTGACACAGTGCGCGCCAACAAGGAGATACCGAAAGACAAAGCTTCAAGAGAGCTGGGATAAAGTGCCTTCCTGTACACTAAGGAAATGACTCTGGTGTAATATGTGTCTGACACATCAAAAACAACAAAGAATCTGGTGTTGCTCCTGTCATCTCAGCACTCTCAGCCTAACATTGGCACTAAAGGAAAGCCAGAGATTATGGAACTCTACAATTCAACGAAACGAGGAGTCGATACTTTTGATTAAATGTGTGCCGTGAGTTCATGTTCACGCAAGACAAGACGTTGGCCACTCTGTTTCTTTTATGGCATGCTGAATGCTGCCAATGTAAACTCTTACCATTATATACAAGGAGAAAATGGAAAGAGGGGGCAACAGAAAAATCAAATCACGAAAGAAGTTCATGGTGAAGGTCGGGAAGGCACTAATCACTCCATGGACCACGTCACGGCTGCTTTTACCCTTGTCTCGATCCCTGCAGTTCTTGATCACCACTGTCCCTCACCAGGCAGTGCTGCAGGATCACTAGGGACATCTTTCTCAGACAGCAGGGGTGCATTGGTGCGCTGTTGTGAGTGCCCGGCGCGTCGCAGGTGCAACAAGTGCGGCAAGCCCATGTGTCCTCGCCGTCTGTATCCTGTCTGTGGCGACTGTATCTAACAGGTGAAATTATGTATAGTACTGTACGTGTTTCATTGATGTATTTTGAGTCATTTGAAGTATAATTTGACACACTGCGAGTGTTGAAAAATTAAATAACAAAAATAATTAATTTTATATTTACTGGAAAATCAACCCTTCTTAGTTTGTCTCCCATGCAGATTGTCGACGAGCCAAAGGCATGAGACTCAGCCAGGGCATAGTCCCATCACCTATCATCAATCATTGTCCCAAACCAGCTGTCCTACACGAGAAAAAAATAATCTGACCAGTATGAATTTTTTTGGACAAATTAAGTAATAAGTTTCACCAAAATACAAGTTTTTTTGTTCATTTTTTGAAATTCAGAAAAAATTTCCAATTTAAAGGATGATTTCATTTATTTATGCTCAATAATAGAGTATAAGATGTATTTTCTTTGTATGTTTTCCAAATACAATAATTATCAGGATAAATATTTTATTTCAATTAATAAATATCGGTAGAAATTCTCCCGGGGTTGCCTTTCACATTTCTGAAATAGAAGGGTTACCATTCTAGGGTTAAGCATCCTCTTAATTTCTTCCTCCTAGGAGCGCTAATTCCAATGGTTACGATTCTTGTATCCTCTTTCCGTGGGGTTTAATAAGCATGTCATCAGGTGATTTAACTTTCATTTTGCACGGAAGCAACATTTTTCAGGCAGGGTTATGTTTAACATGTTTAGCCAAGCACTACTGGTCACTGCAGCACAGTAGTCTTGGAGGTAGACTGATCACGCAAAGATGAGGAATGGCAACAAAAAAAACTAAGTACACAGTGGTAAGAATGACATCAACAGTTCTGAACTAGTTACATAAAACGAAAAAAATTAAGCTACAGTAAAATTACACTAAGAAATGAGCAGTTAATTTTTCCCTGTATTAAAATAAGGCATCAGCTCAGTAAGGTTGCCCCTTGAAATTAATCTCGTCCTCCTGAACAGTCAAGGACTCAGGCGCGCTGGAGTTTCTCGCAAGACGAACCACAGAGAGAAAATGAGGCTCGTAAACTAGTTACACATCAGCGTGCACCACCTACAATTATCTTCATGGAGAAAAACCATGAGTGAAATTAATGTAACTTGTAAATCCTACTCAATATCAGAAAAAGTGTAATATCAATATCCGCATTTAACATTAGTATCTACGAATGTGATAATATCAGCACTGTTCTTGACTTGGCAATTTCAGGGTCCGCGATTTCATTCCCAAGAATTCGAATTATTTTTTATATAAAAAAGTTTTAGCCTCCCTTCACCAAGACAAAGATAATCCAAGAGAGGAAGGAGGAAGGCACCATTTAGTGTGGAGTTGAGGGAACGAGGAATCTATGCACAAGGTGCACAGAAACAGTAAGCTAAGAAAGAAGTTCATGAAACAAGAAAAAGTTAAAGAAGAAAGTAATAGCTGCTAAAAAACAGGACAGCAGTGAGCCGAAAAAAAATGTTCCGTAACAAAACAAAACCTGTTCTATTTCAACAAAAAGGAAGCCTGCCTGACGTTTAGCTAGGGCCCTCACATAGTCCTCCTGGGAGTGCTAATTCCCATAGATACAATTGTTGTATCCCCCTGAGGAGCGAAGAATACGAAAACCAAGAGTGTTTTCATTACAAATGATTCAATTGAAAAGAGGTGCTACCGCGCATTGACATGTACAGACTAGCACACATAACTTGATTTATTTACAGCTGGTTATTCATTTACTGGTTATTCATTCAAGTTCAAGTGGATGAAGTGAAATACACTAAGTGTCAAGAATTGCTAATGGTGAATAGAACTTTTTCTGATCTTTCAAATATTGTTGACTGATTGTGAGAAAATTTTAGCCTCCCTTTCGCACAACAAAGATGTTCAAAGAAAGGAAGAATGAAGCCACCATTTAGTATGGAGTCAAGGGAACGCGGAGCATAAAAACAGTGAGCTAAGAAAGAAGTTCACAAATCAATATAAAAGTTGAAGAAGAAAGTAGCAGGTGCTTAAAAACAGGACAGCAGTGAACCGAACAAAGATGGTTCGTAAAAAAATCAAAACCTATTTTATTTCAACAGAAAGGTCTACACCAAACCTTTAGCTCGGGACCTCACATAATACCCCTGGGAGTGCTAATTCCCATAGATACAATAGTTGTAACCCTCGGAGGGGTTCAAATATTGTTCATGAATGATTCACTGCTAAGTTCACTTTTACGGCTCATAATAAGTGTTTACTGCGGCACGTTATATCGATTTCATGCTAAATATTTCGGTTCCTTATATTTTACTTACTAACATTTGAGGCCTAATAATTGTAATTCTTCCTTCCTTTCAATTATTCCCAGTTGCACTTGCTAATCTTACTTAGATAAGATAAGTCAATTTAAGTCTACAACAACAGTATTCCAAGGAGAGGAAAGATAAAGATAAGATATTAGTTCCTCCTTAACCGCAACAAAGGTGTTCCAAAGAGAGGAAAGCACCATTTAGTTTAGAGTTAAAGGAACGCGGAATTTATGCACCTTGTGCGTAAGAACAGCATGCACCTTGTGCGTAGGAACAGCATGCACCTTGTGCGTAGGAACAGCATGCACCTTGTGCGTAAGAACAGCATGCACCTTGTGCGTAGGAACAGCATGCACCTTGTGCGTAGGAACAGCATGCACCTTGTGCGTAGGAACAGCATGCACCTTGTGCGTAGGAACAGCATGCACCTTGTGCGTAGGAACAGCATGCACCTTGCGCGTAGGAACAGCATGCACCTTGTGCGTAGGAACAGCATGCACCTTGTGCGTAAGAACAGTATGCACCTTGTGCGTTAGAACAGTATGCACCTTGTGCGTAGGAACAGCATGCACCTTGTGCATAGGAACAGCATGCACCTTGTGCGTAAGAACAGTATGCGCCTTGTGCGTTGGAACAGCATGCACCTTGTGCGTAGAAACAGCATGCGGCTACAAGGAGAGAGAAAAGTTTCCAGCTTCCATAAGTCGCGAGCAAATCTCAAGATCCGATCACTTTGCCCCTGCAATGAAGGGAGACAAAATATGTATTCTCGAGTGCATGATAAGCGGATTCGCACAAGAAAAAAAAGCACATTCGGCGAAAAAGCTCCAACGAACAGCAGCGACAAAAACGTTGCTTTTGTTCAGAAGTTGGTCGGGGCAACAAATTGGAGAGGTAAAGTGGCAATGAAGGCAACTGGAGCCGCTGAGCTGGCGCCTCCACTGTACTGCAGGCAGTCAGGTATCATCTACCACGAGTGGCCACTACCACGAAGTAATGTGGCTCACAGGGGAAACACGAATGCATTTCGACACATCAGACCACAGAAACATGCAAGTGACAATCCAAGATCAAAAATGTTATTGTGATAAAGTATTTGTTAGGGGATAATTTTCGGTAGATTTTGATGATGCGTTAGCCATTGCCCACCTCAGAATTTAGACAAATGGCGCCTCGCGCCTAAATTGAAACAGCAGCTTTCAGCTCAAGGTTGGGCCCGTATAAAACTGTTTGATACTGGATCACTTTTATTGCAATGGCCAACAAGGCTACAAGGTTTTCTTGGCACCCAAAACTTACGAAATAAAATAAATCCTACACTAAATGGGTTTTGTAATTCGCAAACTATCATTTTTAACCTATCAGGTCTAGTTTCCGAATTGTAGAGAAGAAAATTCATCATGACGCATCATTTCTGCGTACTACCACTATTATGTTTTTTACCTTTTTCCAACTGATTTATTTTCTCCTTCCAGATCTGTTCCGGTGTCGCAGTGAAGAGAGCAACAGAAACTGAACAAAACGTCTGAATGCGCAAGTGGCACATTTTGAGGTTACTCTCAGAGACTGATCAATTTTGGGACCCTCGCATAGTGCCAGCAAACAATGCAAAACATCTGGAAAACTATGAGGCTCGTTTTATGACAAGTGTGGCGGGAGCCAATAATGACATGGACGATAGCCAATTTTCTGCCAAAAATTCCAAGGGTAGTAACAGGAAATACTGACGAACGCTCGTCTCTCCTAACCTTGCCTCAGCCTCTAGACCGGTCCCACTCAGAGAAGGGCTTCCTTTTCCTGTCCTCTATTTTGCCTCGGGTACCTAAGCCCAGAACACAAGAAGATTCAGCACCTGAAGATGACATGAGCGTTCAAAACTTTTCTGTTGAGATGATACTTCACTTATTCTCCCTTGTAGAACTAAATGATCTAATTCGTGACTTGAATTTCCACAAAAAAGTTCTGCAGAACTGTCTCAAACAAAAAAGGTAGCATCTCTTCAGTGCAGTTCGTGTTACTTTTTATCGGAGTGTCGGCATGGAGAATTCCCTTCTTTCTTTCCAAAAGATGAGCTAGTTCATTGCAGAGATGCCAAGGGGCTTCTTAATAAACTTGGTAAAAAGGAATACCAACCAACTGAATGACATCTTTTCATCGACATCTATAAAATTACATTGAAATGCGAATCATTACACAACGGGGAAAAAGATAAGTTATTCTCGAAATTGACAGATGAAATTATCGTCCTAGCCACAACGAAGTACAGCGACACGTAAAAGTATTGGATACATTGCTTTTTAAGTCATAACTTAAGAGTTCACAATTTTACCTAATATTTGACCAGTATTATCCTAGGTACGTAGTGTTTTACTTTGTGGAACGATAGTTAAAAAGCCAGTATTGAAATTTTCATTGATGAACACCTTCCCCGCGTTTTGGACCACACGTCCACCAATAGGTAAATAGCCCATTCAGGTACCGGCATAAATGAATGACATTTCAGGTTTCGCGACCTTTTTAAAAAATAACATACGAGGTGAAATGTTATCATGCAATTGTATTTTTCATATTTATTTATAAGAATATAAATGTATTCGAGCAGTTAAGTCGATTTCTCAGTTCTCCTAGTTACAACCCAACCAACCGTTTTCAACCGTAAAAACGTGGGAAATCATAAATGATCCCACACAAAAGTATTAGATGCATAGTACGAAGTAGTACGAAGTAGTAATGATCCCACACAAAAGTATTAGATGCATAGTACGAAGTAGTACTATGCATCTAATACTTTTGTGTGGGATCATTTATGATTTAACTTTCAAACAAACTTTCAACTAATCAAATTAGAGAAAACTTTCAACCATCCACACGTTCTAATAATTTTGGAGAGGTGCGACCGACCAATCAGACACGGTTGCCTACAAAATAGTTCCATCTGTTGTGTAACATTTTGAACCTCAATCCGTAGATTACAAATTTAAAAATGGCTAAAACTAACGAGTTATCGAACAATATGCGTAATTAAATTATCGAGCGTTACAAAAAAAGGACAACGATATCGAAAAATGTTCAAAGAAATAACATAATTAGAGGGTATAAAAAATTTGGTAATGAAATTATAAACTTTCCAAGAACTGTTCTACAAAGAAAGATATACAGAAGCAACGAGATGGATAAGCAGAAAGGTATGGAGAAACCCTGTTATTACCTGTTCTAAATTTCAAACTGACCTCGAAAGAGCTGGGACTGGGATAGAAGTAAGCAACGTTACCATTAGAAGAGCTCTGAATCACACTGGCTTGGTATCAAAATCACCAACAAAAATGACATTACTGAAGCGCCAACATGTCAAAACCCGTTTGAATTCCGTTAAAACCTATGAAGAGAAAAGCAAGGAGCAATGGGAAAAAGTCATCTGGTCAGAGGAAACCAAAATCGAACCTGACGGAAAAACATAGCAACGCGCGTTTGGCGGCAAAAAGGCACCGCTTGCAGTAAACAGAATGCCAGTCCCACAATGAAGTTCAGAGGTGGTTCCACTATATGAGGATTTTATTCAACCAAGAGCCCTGGTGAGTTGGAAATCATCAATGGAACGATGAATCCCCACATGTGCAGGTAGATTCTCGAGAAAAATTTGCGGAAATCTGCAGTTTCGTTGAGACATGGTCGCAATTTTGTATTTCAAAGCGACTGTGATCCCAAAACACACTGCTAAACTAATTCAAGAATGGCTTAAAAATAACTGAATAATATTGACGTCCTAAATTGGTCCCGTCAATCTCCCGATCTCAATCCAATTGAAATTCTATGGAAAATTTTGAAGATTGAAGTTCACAAAACACAAAATATCGAATAATTAGAAGAGTTTAACAAAAAGTATGGTGAAAAAATACCCGTATATCTAGGTAAAATCTTGTGATTACCTATGGACAGCGACCGGAAGCAGTTAAATGAAATAGAAGCTTCAAAACAAAATGATAAATAAATGAATCGAATAGTTCACCGTGGGATCATTTTTTATTTTGATCAATGAAACTATTTTAACGCCAACTTTGTTTTTAATTAAAACCAAAAATCTGATGGTATCCAATATTTTTGCGCGTCATTGTAGATCTAACAAAACGAAAAGTAGAGACCATTCCACACGCAGTTCAGTATGCACCGATAATCTATGCGTACGGTGTGCTCCCACACAAAATACCCTGCCAATAGGAACTGTGTAGGAAGGGAGAAGAAGAACAGACAAAGAGATAGTAAATAATATGAATAACCTGAAAGACATGAAGTGAGCACTAGTGCTCGAAGTCCCGAAGGTTTATTTATTGCTGAGGTAACCTAACAGTACCTCTCCTGAGGGCGCCAGTCTTAGCGTAGGATAGACAAAACTAACTAGCCCTAAGGACACAGTCTGGGTCGAATTTGGAAAATGGTAGGTTTTCGGTTTATAAACTCATCTTATAGAGAATTTTCTTGCGCATCCAACGATATAATTGGCTCTCAAGAACGTACATTGGTTCGTCTGCTGGACGGAGTAGAAAACGCGCACTAACGTGACCTTGGCGCGTCAATGGATGAGTGATGTCTTTCTTCCCTCCCCCCTAATTACGAATCAGTTTTGGGCGTTCCTCTACTTGAATAGAAAGAGAGTTCATTCATGGCCTTGCTTGAAATGCTTTAGCACTCAAACGAAACATTTTAACACTCAGTGTTAATTATGATGATGTAACTGAGTGTTTTGAGTCCGGCTGCTCTGAGTGATCAGCTAATTAGCTGTTGTGTAAACATATAATCAAACCCGCAGTTTTGAAGGTACAAGAATGGAAAATATATCATTCAAAAGGGCTCAAAAAGTGCTACCAAGCGATAGAGTTGGGGATAATTTTCGGTAGATTTTGATGATGCGTCAGCCATTGCCCACCTCAGAATTTAGACAAATGGCGCCTCGCGCCTAAATTGAAACAGCAGCTTTCAGCTCAAGGTTGGGCCCGTATAAAACTGTTTGATACTGGATCACTTTTATTGCAATGGCCAACAAGGCTACAAGGCTTTCTTGGCGCCCAAAACTTACGAAATAAAATAAATCCTACACTAAATGGGCTTTGTAATTCGAAAACTATCATTTTTAACATATCAGGTTAAAATTCGTAATTCGTAAATTCGTAATTAAGAAAAAAACTTAATTAAAAAAGACTGGGGTTCTGAAACTTGCATTTGTTGTCTTTTGATATAAATCCTTTCCCACAGTTTCGAAGGTACAGAAATTGCTAATAAATCAATCGATAGAGCTTGAAAAGATCTACAATATTAGTTAATTTTATTGAAAAAAATGCCTAGTTCAGAATTAATACAGAAAAAATAAAAACATTTTCAGAAAAACGGCTCACTGAAAACTCAACTTTTTGTGATCTTTGAAGTGATTCGTCTCCCACAGTTTTGAAGGTACGGGAATGGCAAATATATCAATCGATAGCGATAAAAATATTCTAGAGAGGCAGTGGAAAAGTTTTTTGAATTTCAAATCATTTTGAAAATTATATGCAAAATAATTCAAGAAAAAAAAAACGGAAAAAGGGGTCTGTTTTTGGGGAAAAAAAATTCTACCGATTCAAAAAATCAAATCATCGAAAAACTTTTGCACCGGATCTCAAGACCAGACAATTAGCTACCTAGAAAATATTTTTCCAGTTCTGTAACTTCTAAATTGTAGGCGATGAATACTTTTCCGAAACACCCAATTTTTCACGTTTTAAAACAAAAATCATTTTTATAATAAATTTACAAAAAACACGAGTTCAAAAAGGAAGGCTGCATCATTTAACACTTATTGAAAAAATGTAAGAAAAATCCGTCGAGAACTGATGGACTTTTGATTTTTTCCCCGTGTCCTTACCTATTCACCAGCCTGCGCTCCCTGAGGGGAGGGTTTGACACGAAATTCATTCTTTTCACTGTAAATTCCAATACATATTGCATAGCTCGTTGTTTCTTTGGTTGGTCTGTGCGTCATAAATATAACCTAACCATATGCACTGGTAACCTCAACACAAATTTCGGTTTTTAAATTGCGATTAGTTCATCTACATAAAATGAGAGGATTAATCTTAGCATAAAAATGGAAGAACCAAAAGATGAGATGTTCATTATTCAAATAGCTAAGTCTCCATAACCATAACAAAGGTATTCCGAAGAGAGGAAGAAGAAGGCACCACGTTAACCGAAGAACTTATGCGCAAATTTTATCCCACACAAAACCTCCTGGGCATAGAAATAGTAAGTTAGAAAAAGGTTCATGAAACTTCATAAAAGTAGAACATGTCACGAGACTTTGCGTCTCTCCTTACAAGACAAAGAGCAAACAGGTCTCCAAGGAGGAATTTTGCATGTTATCTGCGAAGGGACTCACCGGTGGTCACTGAGTGAATTTTCATAATGCTGCTGACCGACCTGCAGTCACTAACTCAATTTTAATAAACACTTAACGAAGGCTAAATGAAGGCACGATCCAGCTAATGTTTGCTATTTTTAAAATTGCTCCCTACAATTGACTTTAAATATGAAACTTCATAAGAAGATTAGATTAGATGTTAGTTTAAGCCACCTAAACCCCAACAAAGGCATTCCGAGAGAAGAAGGCACCATTTAGTGTGGGGATAAGGACACGCGGAATTTATGCACAAGGCGCATAGAAAAGGAAGTTGAGAAAAAAGTTCATGAAACAAAATAAAAGCTAAAGAAGAAAACAGTAGCTTCTGAGATAAACAGGACAGCAGTGAGCTGAAATAAGGTGGTCCTAAACATAAAAAACATTTTATTTCAACAACAAGAAGGCCTACCTAACCCTCCATTCGGGACCTGAGATTCCCCCTTGAGAGTGCTAATTCCCGTACATGCAAAAATGGTGTCTCCGTGAGGGGAACCTCCCAAGAAAGGACAAAGGAACATCTAAAGGGAAATGTAAAAGGTACACAACCAATAGGCACAGTAATAGGTGTGACCGATATGGTTGAATAACGACAATGCATAAAAAAATTACAAATAAAACCTGTTTTAAGTAGTGCACAGTAAAAACGGCAATATAGAGGCGATAAAAAAAGGCATGTCGTCAAAAGTGATTTTGTTTTGTGGAGCGAGACACGCCTGACCAGCCATCAGTTTTTTCAATGTTTGCAGCAAAACGCTGAAGATGAAGCGCCGTGTGCTGTGCTACCAAACTGTGCACGTACGTTGCTGAGTTTGATTCGCAAGCGCGCGCCAATATATAAACTTCACGACTGACTGGCACTGCCACGTACCCATAAAACTTACACTTCTAGCCCTCTATACCTACAACGTTGCTCAAAGTGAGAATTTCTTAATATTGTAATTTAAATTTCGTAATTTTGTAACGCATTTCCGAATATCGTAACCTGAGCTTGCTAATGTTGTAAATTTTCTTGTGACAAAGGACATCTGGGAACTGAAAAAATGGCCGTAATGTTACAAAAATCCTCTTCTATTCAAGTAAGGGAGACCTATCTAACCTTCAGCTCGGGACCTTGCACTTTCCTCACTTGAAAGAGAGCATGGAACAACCTAATATCTCAACAGCTGTCTGCAATAAGTTGAACGTCTAACGCTAGGGGCTATTTAATGATGAACACTACAGAATACCTCCAAATGAGCGCTATTTCAAGCCCAAGGATTAATAATACCTCACAATATTTCTGAACGATATATACATAATTAATCGGAGAATCTAAACACTGTAATAAATACATTTTTAATCTATTACACGTCATATACTAAATGTAAACATGATACTTTTTGTAATGAAAAAACATGCACCGAATTTTGATTAGCGAATCAAAATGATTATACATAAATTACTAAAATACTTCAATAATCGTAGTCATACGAAACCGAGAGCTGCACCGTACCGTCAACAACCCGAGAGATTTAAGTCTGCGAGTCATCTCGCAGTCAAAACGTACCTGAAAAAAAGAAACGAGCATTAATAAAATTGGAACTAATTCCTAATTTATGAAATCCTAATTGCTTAACATGCGCTAAATTCATTTTAGAATCTGTCGTATTGAGGTATTGTTGACAATGGGAAAAACCAGGAAATCAAAGTGAGTAACGCTTCAATGAAGTGTCGAACTCTTTAACCTTAAACCAGGAGCTAGAAGCTTCGTCAGCATTTTTGGAAAAAACACAATGGAAATACAGAAATGAAATAAAAAAGACGTTCATTCGACGACATTCAGGAGATTGCAAAAAGAAGAGCTTTCTTCAGAGACGGCTTCACAA
The DNA here is from genome assembly GCA_014220935.1 of Platorchestia sp. MABIK. NCBI lineage: Eukaryota > Metazoa > Arthropoda > Malacostraca > Amphipoda > Talitridae > Platorchestia > Platorchestia sp. MABIK. The sequence goes on from JACJUY010000378.1 coordinate 22,406, forward strand.
TACGACTGTCAGGCGAAACAAGGATAGAGTGGAGACGGGAAAATATGATCAAGATTTACTTGAACTTAGAGCGAGCCCTCTGGTTGCACCGATTTCGAAAAACAAAAGCTGCAGATCCAATACTTTCCTCAAAAATAGAAAGGTAGCGACGGCTCCGAGATGTCAAGCAAAATGAAAGTGGGTAATATTGAATAAACCTAGATTATACGCTAGCTGGAGCCACCCGGACGACAGCATATGTAGCTGTACCCGGGAAAAGAAGAAGGAAAATATCTAAGAAATTAAGGACACGGGAAATCAATGCATAAAGTGAGTCGTTACACCCTACACATAAAACAAAACTGGAAAGAAGCGTGATACAAATAGAATAAAAAATGTAATGGTGCTGAAAAAAGAATGACAGTGAGCCGTATAAGAATCGTTCGGAATGAAGAAGAGAAACCCTATTTTACTTCAACAGAAGGAAGAACTAACTTCCAGCTCGGGACCTCACATCTTCCCCTGGAAACGCGAATATCTGTTCAAAATTCAGATATTTATCATTCCATGAATAGCTAGATAATTCTATTATCAGAAATTGAGTCTACGTGAAATTATTTCAACAACAAATCATCATCACAATGAAATGAAGTTTCTTTCACACGCGGGCCTTAACAAATAATCTCGTGATATCCACACAAAATAATCAAATTAACGAACAACAACGATACGGAGCGTTGTTACCATGCTATCAATTTCTATGAGCATATTCAAGTAAGATAACGGACCAGTTGCGATTACTTATAGGAAAAATAATGAGTTTCGCTCAACCTACAAAGAGCTAGATAATTATCAGTTTTTACACCCTGTACAAAAACAAAGATCAATTACTACTAGCCCATACGAGGATAACATAATAGCATTACATAACATTGGTTTATAACACAATTATCAGTTACTATCACTCTAAATAAAAACGATTAAGATTAGTTACGACAGCTTATGCAAGCAAGATTAAAATCAGTTTTTGCCTATTCAAGCCAAATGATGGTCAGTTACCATCAGCCTATACTAAGAAGATAATAATCCTCATCAGCCAGCAGAAGTGAAATCATGGTACAACCAGCCTAGTCTTTATTATCAGATAATTAAGTGCAAGACTCCCACGTCACAACAATGCAGATCTCAAAGGAGCGGAAAAAAGACGCTTTTAAGCAATGTATGCAGTAGAAAATAAGGAATCTATGCACAAAATGTGTTCCCAAACACGGTAACATGTACATAAAAACAGCAAGATGGGAAATAACATGAAGAACAGGCAAACAAAAGATATCGAAGAAAGCATGAAAACAGGAAAAAGCAAGTGGCCACTAAAATTAGAAGTCCCAAAGACTTACCTATGGTAGAGGTAGTTTAATAGTATACTCCAGAGGGTGCCTTTCTCTAGAGAACAAACGCATAAAAAAATCGTTTGAGACCACACAAAAAACAAATACTACGATTGATCCTCGAATTGCAAACAACGAATAAAAAATTGGAAGGAGGACGATCGCTAGCGCTGCTGAGCCTGCAAACGGGGCGTACTCAAGTTTCCTTTGATATAGGACTTGGTGAAGAGGAGAACTTGAGCTGGGCAGCAATAATTAAAGCCCAGAAACTTCCGCAACGATGCTCTCTGAAGGCGAGCACAGAAAACCGTCTCAAGTCTCGGCCACATAACCTGCCTGCGGTGTATGCCTTTTGTGAGCCAGTAAACTCGTACACACGAAGGGGCTTCCTAGCAGCAGCCTAACTTACTCGTTTACTGAAAACGTGAACTACAACGTTAGTTTTTTTTTAACTTCATTCATTTATTTGTTTATTAATTATTCTGTTCATTGAATTACTAAACCACGTTACCACTCAGTTAACAGAAATATATCATACAGTTAATGTTCAATTGGCACCATGAATGACGAAAATTAGGCATATCGGTTGGCGCAGCTAGTTAAACTGGCAAAATATAAAGCAACCATCTCGATGAGGCAGAAAGGCGAAACGAGGATAAATAACGACAGACGAAGTCACTCGGGCAGGTCGGTTGTACGGTACACCGGGCGGCTTCAGAGAACGTGAATAAAAAAGATTAGAAGTTAGTTTATGTCTCTCTAACGGAAACAAATGCGTTCCAGAGAGAGGAAGACACCATTTAGCATGAACTTAAGAGAACGCGGAATCTATGCACAAGGTGCATAAAAACTGTTATGTACTTAGGTACAAACTGTGAAATTCCACAACCAAAAGAGTGAACGGCTCACCACCAAAAGAGTGAACGGCTCACCACCAAAAGAGTGAACGGCGGAACGTGGACCTTGCGCCCGATCGGTTAGTAATGAATCAACGAGAAAAGCAAGCTCAGCATAGGGAAGGCGACAGAGAAAAGTGCTCTGCACCCTTCGACGGTTGAGCGCTGCCAACGATCCCAACGAATCTTCAGAAGCTGCAGCAGTCTCTGCGGGCATTTAAGGATACGTTGACTGTTAGGTAGGATCATTATAGTACGAGATTTCCTCTTGTAAAGGTCTGTTAGTGCCACCTTTTGACTTGTTAATTTAAAACTCAGCCGGCACTCTGAGAGAGAGTCTATGTAATCTCTGTGTAACTTCATATCGACATATCCGATTTATCGTAATTACTAGACCTTTAATTCGTCACCATCGCTGCGTACTCCGAGTTAAGTTCTTTGGGATTGTCCATCATTTTATCATCCTCGATATTTGCTAGTTTCATCAAACTCTTGTCATAAGTGTGTTCACCCTTCGTTAAAACAGTAAATGTACGGCCGTACTAAGATTGGTGTTTAATATATCCTGCTGAAATAAACCGTAAATTTGAAGGTCAACCTTGAAACGACTGACGAAGTAGGAATAATTGTATAATTGATTTGAAAAGAAAAGAAGGCTACGACAAACAGTAATGTGAGAAAGAAGTTCATGAAACAAGATAAAAGTTGAAGAATAAAGTATTAGGTGCTCTAAAACAGGACAATAGTGAACCGAAAAAGTATGGTCGTTAACATCAAAAACTTCTACTTTAACAGAAAGAAGGCCTACCTAACTCTCAGCTCAGGACCTCACATTCATAAATAAAAACGTGAATAACACCGTTCATAAATGACGTGAATAATAAAAATAAGATGAAACGTATCATAGGAACAGTCTAAAATGCCCGCAGACACCCGCAAACAAGAGTTGCAAACATGGTACAGTGCTCAGCTCGGGTCACCGCTGATGTACCACGTTTCTCCAAGGCCACCGACGAGGTCAAACACTAACAACATAACCGTTCAGAAATCCTGGGCTACGCCCGCTGAGCAGCGCCAAGTTCATCAATGTACTGAAAGAAGATCCTTACATTGTACTGCACTGTAACGCAGGAACTACTAAATCCGTACGAAGACTAAACTTCATCACACATTAGTCGAAATGGTACCGCGGCAAAATTAACACTCAAATATTACCATACACAGGCCCCGAGTCTATCCTTATTTTTCGTTAATATAAAACTTTCATTATTATTATATAAGAAAGTTTTAGCCTCCCTTAACCACGACAAAGATGTTCTAAGAGAGGAAGGCACCATTTAGTATGGAGTTGAGGGAACGCGGAATCTATGCACAGGGTGCACAGAAACAGTAAGCTAAGAAAGAAGTTCATGAAACAAGAAAAAGTGGAAGAAGAAAGTAGTAGGTGCTGAAAAACAGGACAGCAGTGAACCGAAAAAAGATGGTCCGTAACAAAACAAAATCCTTTTTTTTTTAACAAAAAGGAAGCCTACCTAACCTTTAGCTCGGGCCCTCACATAATCCCCCTGGGAGTGCTAATTCCCATAAATACAACAGTTGTATCCCCCTGAGGGGTATAAAACTTTCAATGAAACACAGTGTCATGGAGGCTATCGCAGATTAGATTATCAGATTATTGGTTTGTTTAAGCCTCCCTATCCGCCACAAAGGCGATCCAAAGAGAGGAAGGCCTATTTAGTATTGAGTTAAGGGAACGCGGAATCCATGCAGAAAGTATATAGAAACAGTAAGTTGAGAAAGACTATGAAACAAGATCAATGTCGAAGAAGGAAGTAGTAGGTGCTGAAAAACAAGCCAGTGGAGAACCGAAAAAATGATGGTCCTGAACATAACAAAAATATTTAATTTCAACAAAAAGAAGGCCTACCTAACTCTCAGCTGGGCTCTCACATTTTCCCCCTGGGAGCGCTAATTCATACAATAGTTGTATCCCCCTGACGAGGAAGGCGGTCACATGGACTAGCAAAAGCGACTTGATAGTTATTTTACTGACTTGGCATTAGAGGAGGTCAATAGGAGAGACAGGGAAGTTAAGCCCGCAATTAAAATTGATCAAGAAGTAGGAAGTAACCCCAAGCCCTCGACACTTGAGTTTACGTCCCTGGAGGAGCCAAGCTTATTGTCAGCCTAATTAAGCGAGCCTACTCCGAGCTAACTAGCACTCGGCTGCATACCATCACGCTCGTCATATTTCATCACAGTCCCGTTTAATTATTATTTACAGGACATAACCACTTTACTTGCCAAAAGCAATGTTTCAAGAGCAGAAACAACAGCTTCAGAAACACACAAAAACAAAATAAACATCAGCGACAATTCAATCATTCAAGATACTTCTGCATATCAGTAATACGACGTGATATTAACCTCCCATGGGAAAAATATTAGACGAATAAAATCTATATTCAATCAAAAAATTGTTCCACAAGAGCTGTCTTCCCTAGACCAGCAATGTCCGCTGAAACAGCGCAAGCAAACCAGTGAGCCACCGTGTAAATAGTTCCAATTTAGGACACTCTGAGGACGGCAGGCGCACACCATGGCATACCGCCATAGCGAGAACAGCACGCAACTCAGGAGAAGCGTAGCTCAGAACATGCGCTGGAACGTAATCCCTCTGAGCAACGAGCATCGTGGCGCATCTCTGGTGGCGCATCGTTACCATCACACAACATTGTTAATGTACAGTTAGGTTGGATTAGAAAATAACGCGTTCTTTTCCGAAACATCTCACTCGAAAGATGTCAATTTTTTCTATCCTAGCATTGGCTTTGGTCATTTCCAATGACCTTCCTTCAACGTCCAACCAGTTTTTTCCATGTTAGCACCAGCTTGAAAAAAATCCTTCGGTTTTGGAGGAAAAACTAAGTCAGTTATTTGATTGCCCATCATTAGCGTAATTTTAAATGCGTATGTGACGCTGCAAAAACGATAGTTATCAGAAGGAGAGCACCTTTGTCACAAAGGTGGATCTGGTAAAAAAAATTTTGAAGTATTATTTTCATCTCAATGGTCGCTTTGGCTTCGTTCAGCATTACTCAAATTGTGGGAACTCAGTGTCCATGTTTGTTGATCTTTCCTTATTTGTTAACGCTAAAATTATACCAAAACGAGTTGTTTTAAAATTGTCAGAAGATTCTCACGAGCTGAACTCAGAATTGACCTTTACTACACCTTCAAGGGCCTAATTATCAATAGAATTTGTTATTCCCGAACCTAAACAAGCCTCATGATTTAAATCTCCAGATTACAATATGTAGATTAGACAAGTTAGTTTGAGCCTTCCTTATCAGAACTGTGGTTCCTTAACACGTTCACTGCGATGGCTTAAACTGAAGTTCAATGTTCAATTCAAATTTAAAGTCAATTGTGATAATCAACTTTGAAAATAACACACATTAACTGGTTCGTGCCTTCATTTAGCTTTCATCAAATATTAATAAAAAATGAGTTAGTGTCTGCAGGTCAGTCAGCAGCAGTACGAAAATCACCTAAGTGACCACCGGTGGGTCACTTCGCAGGAAATGTGTTAAGTCTTCCTAATTACAACATAGGGGTTCCAAAGAAAGGAAGGATGAAGGCACTATTTAACGTGGAATCAAGGGAGCACGGAATCTATGCACATGGCGTCTTCTCATAGAACCCCTGAGCATAGACAGCAAGTTCGAAAGGTATATTTTGAAACAAGATCAAAATCGGAAAAATTAATGGGTAATAAAAACAGGAGAGCAATGAACCGAAACAAACAACAAAACGCCTACAACAAAACGCCTACAACAAAACAAAAGACCCATTTTGTTTCAATAAGAGGAGGCATAACTCTCAGCTCGGGACCTCACGTTTTTCCCCCGAGAGCGCTAATTTCTATCGATACGCTAGTGGTATCCTTCACGGGGTTTATTAGTCGTGGGCTCAGAATATTTTACTCAGTGCAGCTCGCCGTAGAATTTAGCTATACACTTTCACAGGAATTGAAATGAAACATGTGAGCTACTGTGAAGTTTGACACCTGGTAATCTTAGAGGAGATCTAATTCTCAAGAGGATATGGTCTCGCAATCCAACTCGACTAATTTGCTTTAGTTACATCCACTCGCATCAATCCAACTTAACTCGCCGAGAGTAAATTTACCTCATTTTGATCCATTTCATTGAACGATAATTTTTGGTGGGCATCATATATGACAGCAAATAAAAAATTAACTTTGAAAACGTTGTGGTTATAATGTTCCCACAAAAAAAAGGACATGAATTCGCTCGCTTCACTTACATGGCAACAAGTCCAGGATTATAAAGAGTATCATCAGCTTCAGCAAGGAAGGAGAACGCATTATTCGTGCGACTTGAGCGCGCAAAAAAGTTGGAAAGAGCCATGCGGCACGTCGCTCATCAGCGTGAGCAGAGGGCACGCCTCTGTAAACCAGCTGAGCCGTAAAGCGTACGCTCTGAGTGTCACTGAGAAGAGCGCATATCGCAAAGCAATCTGCTGCACACGCTTCATGACAACAACAGAACTCAGAAGTAGTTGTCCGGATGCAAACATTCTCTAACAATAGATTGAGTCAAATTGGCCTGCCTGAGGAAACATCAGCAGAACAGTCTTAGAACCAATTTCATGCAAATGGCTCAAGCAGTGCCACCAAAATTTTTGGACGCACTTTCTCACCAGAAAAGATAGGAACGAGGAAGGAACGGAGGTCTCGTCTGCGCAGGATTATCTCAAAAGCTGTAACAAAGCCGTTCCAAAAGACAGTGTATGATAAAAGACTAGGAGCAGCATCCGAGGCTTTGTTGCAGCTTCGCGCGAAGCCATCGATCGCACTCCTTCAAATACAGTATAAGGAGCGAGGCCGGTGAGCACAGACAAGAAGTTTCACACTGAAACAAAAAACATCGTCAACTATGACTATTCCCATGAAGAATTCATACACGAATTTAAATTTGCGCTACACAATGCTGCAGTTACATTTATTTGTGCATGCACTTTGAATGTCTAACAGTTCTCAAAAGCTAACGATTGAGGCTGCTAGTAAGGCTATACATAGGGTGTTGGATCACTAACGCTCTGAGATTAGATTATAGGTTAGTTCAAGCCTCCCTAGCCGCTACGAAAAAGAGCGTACCGAAGAGAGAGAGGAAGGAGGGACACCATTTAGTATGGATATTAGGGAATGCAGAATCCATGCAGAAGGGGGCAAAGAAACAGTAAGTTGGGAAAGAAGTTCATGAAATATGATAAAGTCAAAGAAGAAAGTTGTAGGTGCTGAAAAAACAGGACAGCAGTGAACCGAAAAAGGTGATCCTTAACATTGTAAAAAATATTTTACTTCAACAAAAGAAGGCCTACCCAACTCTTAGCTCGGGCCCTCACACATTTCCCCCCTGGGTGCGCTAATTCCTCTAGATCCAATAGTTGTATCCCCCTGAGGGGTAACGCTCTGAGAATCACATAAGTTCGATACAGAGAAGAATATAGACTTCGAGATTCCAACGGAAGGTCAGAAAAAATTAATTTAACAAGCACCAAGTAACAAAGTTAGAAACTCCAGGTGCACGAAACTTTTCAAACGTAAAGTTAGATACACACATTAAAGAGCAACATCAGTAGACGTTAAGAAGCGTTAGCACAGCAGGGACGAGGCCCTTCGTGCCGCTCGACGGAGGAGCCCGTGAGAAGAAGGAAGGCTAATGCAACTAAGCGCGGCCGCTCGAGTGAACGAGACAAGTTCTGCCATTGTGAGGCCCTCACGGCCCGTTCTCAGATCGGCTGCCGAAGACAACACGTTCCTTTGAACGACTCGTACCTTTGTTTACACGTCACACTTCAAAGGATTTGTCTAAAAAAATGAAACAATTCGCACGAAAGTCCAGTAATTGAATTATAGTGTAATTAACTGTGTGAATCGATGCATCACTGAATAATAATGCTCCGTATTCAAACACTACCAATAACATCTGTTGAAATAAATGACTTGCACACCAACTCGTTAAATGTCCGAGACACGTTAAGTTTGTTTCAGGAGAACAGGAATGAGCAGAGATCAGAGCACAACGCGGAGGCACACAAGTAATCAATGCGATAATCCAGCGAGCACGGGTTGCTCACAAAGCTGCGAAAAAGTTTTCGAACTAAGCTGAATTTAGATGAGCGGTGAGAACTTTTCTTAAAAAGTATCCCGAATAAAGTTGAAATGCGAAAGTTGACGAGAAGACTAAGAGCTTTTGAAGAACAGAAGAATTATAGAATTTCAATGAAGGCCCCGGCAAAATAAAGCGTGGCCTGTGTCCGTCCAAGGTTTAAAAGGGAACGAGCCACAAGACTGCAACGAATGCACAGGCGGTCCAGCGGAGGGTAAGTTTTGCATGTAGTGCCCACATCGCCACTCAAACTCTGCGGACTTTGAGACCAAAATTCAAATTACTTGCAGGAATGCGCCTTTTTCACCACCTATGGTCGAAGCACGACACTGGAGCTCCGATAAAGAATAAAATAGCACCAACGAAAATGACGAGGCAAACGTGTGCTAAAAAAAGTAACAACTAAGAGAAAATTAAGTCGCAGGAATGAAAGTGACAAGTATATGAAAAGATAGTTGACGATTCATTTTCTTTTATAACATTTTCCCAAACAACTATAATTAAATTTTGAAGTGGTGGTCCGTCCTTTTATATAAGAGAGTACATCAAGTTCATTTTTGTAAGAAACCCACAAGCTGGCCATGTAGTTAGAATAATTCAGACCTCAATATAATTGTTTTTTAACACGGTCGCTGCCGCTGGACGCCCATGTGCCTACAGCCGTCTCATGTTATGGTAAGTAGCAAAGTTTAAAAAACGACTTTACTGCTCGAAAACCAAAAAATATTTCTTTCCTAAGAAGTGTGAAAAGCATAATAGCTTGATGATATTCTACCTCGTATGCGCTTAAATATCTTCTAAAAAAGATGTTGACATAATTGCAATACTGTTCATTCACACCGATACGTAAATGAGCAATTTACCTAGCGGTACTCTTATGCCCTACTAGGCAGTCAACGTGTTGATGGAATCAACAAAATTGTTTTTAGAAAATAATAAGTTGAAGCGAACAGAAACTCGACATAGAGTACACTACAACTATACTAATTAATGGCGGGATATCGAAAGAATGAAAGAAAATGAAGCTACTGCCAGCTTATACCAATATTCTGAAAATAAAGTGCCAAAACTTTTCAACCCTTTTTGAGACAGAAAATCATGTTTTTATTTTTTTGCTTGTTTTATGTATATTGTTAACCTAATGTATATTAGCTTCCCAAAGGTCCATTAACGTAATTAATTTTAAGTGAAGATTAGATTAAATGTTAGTTTAAGCCCCCCCCTTACCTCAACAAAGTCGTTCCAAAGAGAGGAAGGAGGAAGGCACCTTTAGTATAGAATTGAGGAGAACGCAGAGGCTACGCACAAGGTGCAAAGAAACAACAGCAAGTTGAGCGAAAGTTTATGAAACAAGATAAAACTTGAAGATAAAAGTAGTAAGAGCTAAAAAAAAGACAGCAGTGAACCAAAAAAAGATGGTCCTTCTGATTTAAAAAAAAATCATTTCCACGAAAAGAAGACCAATCTAACTCTCAGCTCAGGATCTCACATTTTCCTCCAGAGAGTGCTGATTCCCATCGATACAATAGCTGTATCCCCTTGAGGGGAGATCGTCAGGATACCTGGGACTGACCATATTTAAGTGACGGCTCTAAAACAATGCCAATTATGTGAGACTGGATACTAAACTAACCTACACTACACCTCCAACATTTTGGGTGCCAGTACCCACAAGTGAACTCATAAAAAATACCAATCTTTTGTTGCTCCTTATAATCGAATAAAAATGAACATTTTTGGAATGAAACGAAGAAAAAATGCATTGATCAGAATTAGATTTACATAAGGCATAATCAAAACATAATTTCACATGCGTAATTACTAATTTCGAGTCATGCATGCGGCAGTAAAAACGTAAAACAAACTAACAAGGTACGGAGACATGCCACAACAGGGACAAGTTCCACTTACGTTCTCTGGACGCAGCCAAAAGCTCCTGGAAGGCATGGAGTCCTTCGAGCACTGAACGCTTCAGAGTGTCACGACAGAGCTCGCTGAACATAATGACTGCACACTTGCACTCACAAGAAGGCCTCGAACTATCGCTCCTGCAATGGTGTACTGCACAAGCAACACTGCAAAATTCCAATTCCTCCAAGTTCACAATACTTTTAAAACGCCTCCGAGTATGCAGGCTGTAATTCTTCCGAGCAATGCCAGGGTAGAGAGAGAAGAGGAGACGAGATGCGGCAGCCGCGTTATGGCGGCGACAATTACAGGGATGAGCCGGACTGTTGGGAGGACAGGAGTGGCAGCCTCTCAGGCCGCACACCAGTACCACGCGCCGCTCCTGACGCATCTCAGGGTGCCAGCGAGCATACCAGGAACAAGAGACGGCAGACACGATGACTTACGCGTCACGAAACACTGTTGATAATAATGCCAGCACCACAACAATCGTACACTCAGCCAAATTAAGTGAACCCCACACTTGCTCTGACAAAACCAAAATTTTCAACAGATAAAATAGTAAAAGTGAGTAAGAAAATTTTCAACACATCTGGATACTCTATCAGTTTATCAATATCTAAATGTAACAGCTTACGCAACACTGGCAATGGAATGACACAGCGCGATAATGGCCACAGATACCCAAGTTGCACACAACCCAATACGAACTTTCGTGAGCGATCTACAAAAGAAAGAGGTCCCCAAGGATCACATTGCGATCAAACCAAGCCCAACACGCGATCAAACTCGCCAGAACCCAAAGGTTGACACTGCTTCCCCAGGACCGGAATTCAGAGAACATTCCAAAGCGCGCGAGGGCAGATGGCAGGAATGCACGCGGAATTTGGCAACACACACTCCGGCAAGGAGCTTCATTGCATCAACAAAGCGGTCAGCTAGCAAAAATTCCAACATTTCAGTGCTCCAACGAGCCAACGGCTATAACAGGAGCGAATGATTGCTCCAGGAAACGGAGAACAAGTGCGTACACGAAAATTTAAAATCCAGACAAAGAACGAAAAAGCGTCTTAGAATTGAGACACTTAGATTTCTGAGTCTTCCTAAGCCTCCAAAATAGTGTTGAAAAAACTTTCACGAAAGTAACATTAACTTACTTTCATGGCCTACGCAAGCCTTTTTGGAACGAGTTACAAAAACTACTAGAATTTATCTAATGCGGAGTTCAAAGACTCCTACGAAATGAAAGTTATAGTGACGCACTGGAATTAGAATGATCTACTAATTAGAAGGGATTAATTATTCAAGAACTCATAGAACGCGTTAGATCTAAGTGTAATTAATTGAGAACGAGCTTTGCGGTGATGTTTTATTCAAATATTGCGGACGGAGTACAAGAACCGATAACTTTGATAACGTGGCAATAAATTAAGCATAAACTTATCTTACATTTGAATCGATTAACCGCAAAAATAGCAGTCAAGCAAGAAGCAGAGGCATGTGCATCACTTGGGGGCCATTGAAAAGGTCTGAACGAGCTTGATACAGATGCAATTGTTTCTCGCTTGCTTCGCAAACTACGAGGTGCAATACAGGCAGCGCCCGTAGGCTGCATGCCTCGACGGATCCCAACACTGGGGTATTGAGCAAGACTCTCGTAATGGGTGAAATGAAAGCGCGAATTGAACCAGCCTTCTCGTTGGCAGTCGTCAAAACACACTGAAAATATTTTGCTCGAGAAGCGAAAAAATGAATCCACCAAAAATTCATCTCGGTTACCATTCGCTTCGCAGAAGACATCTATTCGGTGAGCGTAGACGTTGGAGTTGCAGTGGCAAGTTCGCTCGAAATTTGGTCGATGTTGACACAGTGTTTTTAAGGCCTGAGACAACTCGAGAAAACGATGCGAAGTCCAAACAAAAATGTCACAGTTCATCGGATGTCGCTCGCAAGCAAACAGGATTGCATGTTGATGATTAACGACATAAAAACGTAATGCGAGAGCGATACTGGCCCTGAAGGAAGCGAGCAATCTTGATCACGTAAGGACACTGCTATTTGTTGACAAGAATATCAGTCGTAAAAAATGGTCCGTGCCATTGGAACCACGCAAAAATAGAGCGCTAGCAAAAGGATCAAATAATGTCAGTGGAACGGAAATTTTTGCAGATCGCCTTAGAACGAAGCATGGGTTGATTGTTCACGCAGACGCAAAGCGAACCTGAGCGACACGAGTAGGTCGACTGGCCCTAGAAGCGTAGTGAAAGTGTGCTCCAAAATAGAAACTCCTCACGAGCGCTAATTGGGCCTGAGAGGGACAGCATTTTTGAGGAACGGCAACTGTGCTCGAAGAATTAGTAAAGAAAAAAGTATTTATCAGAGCAACTTTGTCGTGCAAGGACAGCAGGCTGGAGTCCAGACGGGGTAACTACAGTGTCAATTATCGAACCACGAGCCTATGGAAACGCTGGAATTGCAGCGCATCACAAGCACCAACAAAATAGTTCATCAAAATCACTTAGAATATAACTTAGAAAGTCTTAACTTTCTTTAATAGTGGAAAAAAAAGTTTTGCCGCCCTTGAGCCCTTCCAAACATTCAAAAACAGCATACACAAAGTGGCAAGTTTCACAGTACATACAAAACTTGCGTTAAAATTACTAATCGATTTGAAGTAGTGAAAAGACTCCATGTTTTCAAGCCGGTTAAAACATATTAAGCAGGTCAATTACGTACAAATATGTAGTATAAAACCCCTAATCTGCAGTCTCGTTTTGACCTTCTTTCATCTACAGTGAGGTGAAATAAGTATTTGGACACGAAGAAAATTTTAATATTTTATTATTTAAGTAAAATAGTAACTTATGAAACTAATCTGATCGCAGTTACACATACTAACACATTCAATTGACTAAAACATGATATAAATCGAATACATACTATTTCTACATCATTTTAGCCAATAAGTGATCAAAAAGTATTTGGAGACATATTCTTGTAACATTATTCAAATTTTGTACTTCTAGAAAAATAATTGCTTCTGAACCTTCATAAGAGTCAACTAGAAAACACACTGAGAGGTAACATTAGGTTATCAGAGTGGCTGCTGGCATTGTTGCACGAGATCCCGAAGGTGCAACATGCCTAAACGAAATGAGCCGTCAGAATGAACGAAAGAGTGAATAATTTCGGAATTCAAAAAAGTACAAAACTACAGAAGTAAATCAAGGACCATTATGGTTCCTGTTTGTACAGTAGGCTTCATTGCAAAGAAGTGGGAAACAGTCAGGGACAATGACAAACATGCCGAGATAGGGAGCTCCTCCAAAAATTTCTAAAAGAATCTTAGATGTTGCGTAGACTTAAGACTAATCCCTTTGTCACTCTAGAAATGCTAGAGACCTTAGCATGGATGGTACTAACGTTTGCAAGAGAACAATAGGTAACGAACTCTACCGACAGGATCTACAGCCGTGGGTGCCTCGTAAGACTCCCTTGTTGAAGAATAGGCACGTAAAATCAAGATTGGATTTAGCGAAAGGACAATTAAGCAAAGAGGACGGTTTTTTAGAACGCATTTTATGTTCGGATGAGTGCAAAATTGAGCTTTTTGGCCGCAATGATACAACGCACGTCGGACGATAAAATGGTACTGCGTCTGACATGAACAATTCCATCCCTACAGTGAAACATGGTGGAAGAAACATTATGATCTGTGGGCGCATTTCATTTAGTGGAGTAGGGACATTAGAAATAATTGATGAAAGAATGAATGGTGTAAATACAGACAGATTTTAGACGGGAATTTGCAATAGTCTGCAGAAAAGTTCAGACTCCTGAATGAAAGGTTGTTTCAACATGATAATGATCCAAAACATACAGTTGAAGCAGAACAAAAATTGTTAGTAGAGAAGAGTGTTACCATTTAAAATAACCTTGCCAGACCTAAACCAGGTCGAAAATTTATGGCAGATCCTGAAAAAGCGAATTCATGCAAGACGACCGTGAAACCTTGAATTGAAAACTTCCGCCGAAGAGGAGTGGGATAAAATTCGCTCGAAGTGTGATCAAGATCTAATAAAAAGCAACACAAATCGTTATGAGCAGTAAGTGCAGTTAGGAGGGTCAACTGAATTTTAAGCGTTTTAACTGTCTGAATACTTTTTTTTACTACCTATTTCATAAAATGATGTACAAATTGTGTGCATTCCACATTTATCCCATTTCAATGAATTAAATATTTTTGTGTTACTGATACATTATTCGTTTCATGGGTTACAATTCATCTGAATGCCCATAAATACAAATTTTCTGTGCCCAAATACTCATTTTACCTCACTGTATTCAGTTGTTACATCATAGCTATATTTCTTCCAAGATAAGCCTCCTATGTCGTAAGAAAATTTAAAATAAAACCAAGAATAATTGAATTCCAACTAAAAACAGAACCATTCAACACGTTCACTGCAGTGACATTTCTTTGGCATTTCTTGAAAGGTTAAGTTATAAGCAGCCGAATTTAAAAAACGACTACTGCTCAAATAATTTTTTTTATATCTTTCCTAAGAAGTGTGAAAATGTAATGACAAGATGATATTTTACCTCGTAAGCTTGAATCTCTGCTAATAAAGGTGTTGAAATAATTGAAATGCGGTTCATTCACACATACGTAAATGAGCAATTTACCTAGCGGTACTCTTGTGCCCCAATAGGCAGTCAACGTATCAAGCTCGCCGTAACAATCATTGTTAGCACTTCGATTTTCTTCGGCAACGGAATCCACTAAAGCTTGATTACATTTACTATAAACAAGTATTCGTCAAAAAAGGTATTCGTATTCTCCCAACTAAGGACAATACGTAACAGACCTAATAGAAATCTGAGCACATCAGTTTATTAAACCTTGTCGAGTATTATAAAATGAGTCATTTCTGTTGAGATTTCCCACGCTGTGATAAATTAACATGATTGCTTGAATAATGCAAGCACCATTAGCCAAACGAGCTGAAAACTGGTCAAACAAGCAAAAAAGATAAAAACAGGGGAAAAATATTAAATTGGACCGAAAAAATCGTCCACAACTAATCTAATTTTCCTTTAGTCTTGAGACAGCAGTGATAAAAAAAATGCACGTGACTCAACCAAGAACTAAATTCATGACACCGAAGTAGCTCGATAATAATCTTACATACTTACGGACCCAGTATTGCTTGGATGACGATGCTCGGGAGAAGCTCATTCGAGCGTCTACCGACGAGTGCAGGCAAGCTTCCTTGGTGCCTCTTTTAAAATAAGCCTCGCAAATAGGAGTATACCTACAAGTTGGTCCGTAAATGACAATTGACTTTTGGGGAGAATCCAACAGAAAATATCCCAGATTTAGTTTTCAAGTAAATGGCTTTGACTTTTCACAGCAGAAAAGCAAGCAAAAAGCATAAGTGTGAGAAATAGGCTAAATGTTAAGGTGCTTAGTTCACATGAAGCGGCGGTCGGTCAAGATAGAGATGAGGGCCATCAGGCCAGCGGCCGTGTGAGAGCGCAATGGTAAACAATGAAAATATTTACTGGATGACTGCAAATCAGGGAACAAATTAAGTTTAGTGAAGCACATTATGCTATGCCCACAAGTCTCGCGGGGAGCGCTTGTTTCTCGAACACGCCGTCCACATTACGGGCGCCTGGTTGGAGGGCCAGAATGTACATGACTAAGTCGCGTTATTACACTGATCCTTCGTGAAAAAATAGCCGGAACTTTATCAATGGCAAAACGAGACTTGGACAGCGAGTTCCCTTTTTTACTTGGATATAAATGATAAGAAGCATGTCATACAGTTCCTGCCGTCACTCGCAAGTTGTGAGCACGCGCCACTAAATTTACACCCACATCAAGCATTCAGGAGTGCACTGAGCTCGAGAAAAGCTTCTACTCAGAAATGGTATGCGGAGGAGCCGCAGTAATCTGCAAAATGCGGCGCAGTGGCGGCCGCGATGCACGAATCAGCGGCGCTATCGCTCCTCGCAGCCTTACTATAACACCAGCCTCCACTAACGCGCAATTACTAAACGAGTTTTCAAATAACAATCAGCCGTGAATGATAACGTCACAGCTGCAATTCAGATTAGATTTGATGATTAGTTAGTTTAAGCCTTCCTATCCGCAACAAAGGCGATCCAAAGAGAGGAAGAGGGCACCATTTAGTATATGGAGTTAAAGGGAACGCGGAATATATGCAGAAAGGGCATAGAAACAGTAAGATGAGAAAGAAGTTCATGAAACAAGATCAAAGTTGAAGAAGAAAGTAGTAGGTGCTGAAAAAATGGGACAGCCGAAACAGGACATTGAACCGAAAAAAGATAGTTCTTAATATAACAAAAGCATTTTATTTCAACAAAAAGAAGGCCGACCTAACTCTCAGCTCGGGCCCTCGCATTGTCTCCCTGGGAGTGCTAATTCCCATAGATACAATATTTGTATCCCCCTGAGGGGCAGCTGCAATTCATATTGGTTTACTGTTTTATTGGTTTACTGTTTTATTACTTTACTCTTACACACTCTCCGTCAGTATTGTATGCTCAATGAGTCTACTTATGCTTTTAGCCTGCATGCCCTTCATTATAATGGCGTGTCACTGCATCGCGAAATAAACCAACATGGAAAAATTTCCGTCGTCATGTCCAACGAATCCCTAGCCGTACGAGCTGCAAATCCATCTAGTTTTAATCAGACTATCTTTATGCTCATGTCTTCAAGATTAAAAAGCAGGAACAAACAATTTCTTGTTCTTAACTAGTGGCCTTTTGAAGTCATTAAAATATGAACACGGGGTTTAAAAACATGAGGGTTAATGTTTTTCATCGCATTTTGCTTACAAATTCAGGCGCTAAAAATCTTCGAATCACTGCATTTCGTCGTAATAATAGATCTATTGTATTGGAAGAAGCGTTTCACAGATTTTTCACTCTGATCTGTAGTGTGGACTCCGAATGATAGAATCAAATTATTGTATGTTTTATGAGTAATACCTATTAACTATAAATAAAACAATCAACACTTGAAAAATATGTCACTTTCTATTAATCGAAGTTTTAAAAATTCTTCACTCATCACATTTTTCTTGTTCATTTTTTGAAACAGAGCGTTATTTAAGGGTCATCCTGTGTAACAAGTTTCTCTTCTAAAAATAAACAATAGATGGACAGCCTAAGTTGGTGAATACCCAATTGCAATTAGCTCAGTTCATCTCCGAAAGCGCTGCATATTGTTCGAACGTTAATTTAATGGTTAAAAATTTCTAGCTTAAAAGCTAGGGAATTCTCTCTACTTTCTGAAGATCGCTTATCCCTACTAATGAGCGAGAACTCTATTTTTCAGCGTACATCTTGGAAGATGGGTTGCTCACACTGCTAAGTTACACTTGATGGCGTCAACTTATCCAAATCTGTTTGAGGTTCAACAAAAAATACAAACACAAGCTCGCCAGTTTCACTTGTTTTCACTCTATTCGTCTCTGAAGCATTCGGAAACGAAATCAAGACGGAACAATAATCTTGGTTACTACAGCTTCATCAAGACGGTCAGAACAATCCCAAGCACTGATAAACAGACGCTCCAAAGCCGCAGCGATGAAACTATCTTGTTGAGGGAAGCCATGGCCGGCTTGGCTGGTTAGCCGAGTAACTGTAATGCAGAAAGCCTTCAAACTGATCTCATAAAGCGCGGCATTTTGCTCCACATTACTGCCATCTGTGCCCAATGTGGCGTGTTAGAAGACGCCACAGCATTCACACAAGCCAACAAACTGCGAAAGAGGTTAACCGTAAATGAAGCTTATGCGAGCGATGCACAGTCGTCAGTGCTCAGACGAACCTCTAGCCTCCAATCGAGTATTTGGGCTACAATGGACACAAGCGATCGCCAATGATATCGCTACTGCTCACGAAAAATTAAAATCAGCATCTATTACTTTGGAATCCCTAACACATTGAATTTCATTTTATTACTGCGTAAGTACCGGAATGAAAAAACAGCGAACAGAAGAAAACTCCATAATAAGCAGTAATCACATTCAACCAAAATCGATTCATTCCCAGAGTGAGACCTATTGCGTTTCGAAGAACGTAATCATGGAATGAAGAAGTGTAACAGCTACATCAGCAAAGAGGGATCGGAAACTCATTGAAGATCACGAGAAACGGCTGTGAAAGAGATTGTAGGAGTGGCATGATCAATACTATGCGCAGCGGTGGAGAACATGCACCGCAAGGCCAGAGAATCGCTCCAGTAACACTGTACCCCGACAGCTCATCCCAGTCGCATGAAGCAATGGAGTTGGTTACCGTAAGTCTCCTGCACAGCATTCATCATGACAGTCGATTCTCAAGTAATACGTCATCGTATGCGAGCTTTAACTTGCATGGATAACAATTAGTCCCAGTTCTGCATAACTCGAATCAATCATATTAATCGAATAACTACGATTAATATTTTATAACTAAATGTTAAAGTTTATGGTAGATGACTCGCGATTTTAGGATCACCAGTATTTAATTCTTTGAACAACCAATATCCCTTACAGGTTGAAAATGGTAAAAGCTTTAGACTGCCCAACCACAACAAAGGTGTTCCAAGTAGAAGTAGAAAGACGAAACCAGTTGAAACAACGAGGAATCTATGTATACACAAAGTGTGTTCCCGCACCAGATTCTTTGCACATAGAAACAGTGAGTCCTGAAATAAGTTCACAAAATACGATTAAAGTTGAAGAAGAAATTAGTAAGTGATAAAACATAGAACAGTGAAGCGAAATACGATGGTCCGTAAGAAAACGAAAGACCCATTTCATTTAAACAAAAAGCTTACTTACCTTAAGCTCGCGACTTACTTTTTCATCGTGCGATAGCTAATTCCCATGAATTCTCGTTATTTTGAAGTGGTTTATAATAATGGACACGTGTATACAAGTGTAATTCGTTGTAAAAGAATAGAAGACCCATCTTGCCTCGATTATACATGTCAACTTCAATTCAAAATGTGATCAGCCACCCTGCACAAGCGTATACACCACCCACGCCAAAAATAGGCTCGTAAGATAAGTCTTCATTATTACTATCATGTTCAATCAGCGTCTCTCTCAACAGCTTAATGATAAATAATTGGCAGCGTTGATCAGTTTCAACAGTGAAATAAGTGCTCATTCCTGTTTTAATTCCCTTTGAAAGTTAGGAAAACTGAGAGTGTAGAGAGGAAAAAATGAGAAAATCTCAATATGATACTGACGAGGCTGAATATACACGTATAAAAGATGGTCTTGAAAATAGGGCTTTACTGATGCCTTCGACGAACGTTTACCGATGATAACAGTTTGCTCACGTTGACCCGAGTGAATCATTCAATCATAATATTTAATAAATGAATTATATAATTGTATGTATATATTTTGTCTCGTTAGAAGCAGGTGGCCACGGATACTACATATCCTATTGAAAGGATTCCTAAAAGCACATAATTTCGGCGGGAAAAATATCAAAGCCAAAATACGATGCCTCAGCAGTGGAAATGGAAAACCACCCAAGAAGGATGCATAATAAATCTTATTCAACTGAATGGACAAAATCCTGGACATGTGACACTGGAGGCAGAAGGACCGAATCCATGGGAACCCGACAAGCGCATGTGTGACCGCGACACTGCAGGGCGGCAAAGGCCATCCATTTCTCCAGAGTTAAATAGCTCTCCAGGGAGGAGGAATAATCAAAGCTCTGAGACTCCGCTCCCTACAGCACAGAGAACATACATAGAACTCACTGGAGCCACGAACTACCTGCTCCGCTCCTAACGGGGTATCCACGAACGCTCCTGAGGTCAGCTCACATACTCATTTAATGAAGAAACACAAGGGTCAAGATTATAACATTAGATTATATGTTAGTTTAAGCCTCTCTAACCGCTACAAAAAAAAGCGTATCGAAGAGAGGAAGGAGGAAGGCACCATTTAGTTTGGAGTTAAGGGAACGCGGAATCTATGCAGAAAGGGCATAAAAACAGTAAGTTGAGAAAGAAGATTATGAAACAAGATCAAACTTGAAGAAGAAAGTAGTAGGTGCTGAAAAACAGGACAGCAGTGAACCGAAAAAAGATGGTCCTCAACATAGCTATAACATTTTATTTCAACAAAAAGAAGGCCTACCTAACACTCAGCTCTGGCCCTCATATTTTCCCCCCCGAGAGTGCTAATTCCCATAGATACAATAGTTGTATCCCCCTGAGGGGACACAAGGGTCAAGCAATCCGTGCAAGATGAATGTTACATTTAATACAACCGGTATTTTAATTTAGTACCGCAGATAAATATGACTGTAAATTATCATCATTCACTGAATCAACAAAATTAAATTCTAAGTTAGCTCAAGCCTCTCGAAATACAACAATGTTGTTCATATGGAGGAAGAATGAAAGCACGAATCAGAATATTGTTAAGGGAACGCAGAATCTATACACAAGGTCTTTTCCCACACAAGATCCCCGTGCTCGTGTATCCTCACACACTGAGCATAGAAATGGCACGATTAAAAGATTCTCAGACCCGAAGAAAAAATAAAAGAAGAAAGTAATGGGTGCTGAAAAACAGAGCAGTGAGCAAAAAAAATTGTAAGAAAACAAAAATCATCTCAAGAAAAACAAGGTCTTCCAAATCTTTACTCCAGAACCTCACATCTTCCTCCTGTGAGTGTTAATTATTACAGTGACAAACAGTTGCATCTTTCTTAGGGTCTAGATAACATCGATCAATTTAATGCCTCATGTTCCTGGAGCACAACAGGTGCTTGCGAATTACTTCACTCATTTTTATTGCTCTAAAAATTTTCATTTCTATTCAAATTTAATATTAGACCCTCCTCATATCTACTTTTTGCAACGAGCATTGCAGGAAGGTGCACTAATTTTCAGGGACTTACGATTTATAATTAAGAGATTAAAGCGATATAAATTTTTCTTTGCGTTTGACCCAGAACGTCGACTAGACGTAAGTTGTCGAAGAGTAAGGAAACTATTTCGTTCAATTGTTAATTATCGAACACCCACTCCTAGGGTTCCATCGTTATGCCGATTTCAGAACACTACGACGTTGACGTGCATGAAGGTAAGAATCTTACGAGTTCAACTACACAGCCCTGAGCACAGGGAGTTGCAGCTGCTCCAAAAAGACTCGTATGAACGTGAGATACCGAAAACCGAAGATAGCTCACACGCACGTTTGAATATTGAATGTGGAGGTTGTTAACGAAATGCTATCAAAAGACGGCAGGCAGCGCCCAATGGAGCAAACCTCCCTTCCGAGGATCAAAGCCGGCGTCTGATTGCGAGCGCTCGCGGCCGTAATTCGTTCGTCAGGATCAAATTCTTACGATGCGGCTCATTTGAAAATAGAAGAAACGCAATAAATCTGCGGTGTTCGCGTAAAATTACTGTCGTCCGTCCGATGCCCAATGGAGGGGAGAACGGAACTAATGAAGCTGAAGCCATTGTGATTTACAAGAGAAAAATAGAGCAAAATCGAGGGTAAACTTTCTCCTTCTAGAATGAGATGGTTACAATATGAACAGGCGTTATGGAGCAGCGAGCGCCGCTGCAAGATAGGCAAGAAACGCATCCAATAAAACGAGCGGCCATTTCTCTTCTCAAGTCTCTATGACAGCGAAAAAAGTCGTGTCAACAAGACAGACGCAGCGCCCCTTGATCGTCAGTCAGACTATCAACGTGCAGGCGCTCACAACAAAAAATGAGTAGCCACAGTGGTTTGTTTGAAAATTAAGAGTGCACGCTACTGAAATTAGATGCCATTTTAAAGTTTAAGATTATTTAAATTATGCTGAATACTGCACAGAGAAAAAAATACAAACAAGCCACAGTGATATATGCTTCAGTAAATGAAGGTCATGTTCGAAAAATTTGAAACATCTACTAGTATGTAGATGGTACCAAGTAATTACAGGAATAAAGGTAATATTCATAACTGGACATTATTAGCGCTGTGGACTACACAAGCGACGAAGTTTCTACGGGCACCTAGCGTTAAACAATGTCAGTGATGAAATGTAATTTGCTCGAAACTTTCGCACTTCGAGTGAAAGCGTGAACTTTAGCATCTTGCGTTGAAACCAGCAGTTGAATGCATCATAGGACGTACCAACACTTCAATTACCACGCTCGCTAGGGCTTATGGAGGCACCCCCACCGCGAAGAGCCTAGCACCTGATTCAGCACATGAGATTTATGCAACTCTAGGATCTTCCGGTCAGGAGTTGTCTCTAGAATAGCAAGATAGGTTTGCAAGCGAAGAGGGAAATAAATTTGTATCGTAATGCAATCAAATTCAAGGTTTGGGATTGAACGTCTTCAGTCACAGTAAAAAGGATACAGTCCTGATGGAAGCCTCCGTAATTTCTAGCGCCTGTACCTACTTTCACGCCAGTCACAATATTCTCTCTATGACGTATTTGGACGATTTCAAGCACTTGAAAAATTGTTCGCGAGTACATTAACAAGCGCATGAAAGTATTTCCCCCCCAAAAAAATCCATAATCGATTTCCTCCATTTTACAACACCATTAGACTTTCATACACTGGATATTTAAAAACTGGAATTCAAAGAACCCATTGGTTATTAAATGGAAATAATTTCTCAAAATATTCGTTTCCATATGATGCATACTACAAGGTTCAGTCCAATATCCAATAATAGAGTAATGAACAAACATGACGGCTGAAGTACCAAAGAGACGAAAACAAAATGATACACATTGACTAGCGTCGGCACGGCTGGACTTGCACTATTTCGCCCTCAACATCTGTGAACAGCAGCTTGTTTCTCAACCTCAAAAAGTAATCTCAAACGTTCAGAACATTTTTTAAAGCACAGTCATGATTTCTCTATGAAAATATAATTTGCATACGTAAAATGAGATATCCTCTTCAACATGCCATAAACACGAAGGATATTACTCGACATTATGCTGAAACACTGTCAATCGTTAAGATTCTATATCTCCCTGATTATTGTTATTGCTCTAATTTCGGTGCAAGAAGTTACCAATAGTTTTATCAATCAGAGTATTATCGTGTCAGATGTACCATTAGATTTGCATTTTTATCAATACTAAAAATTTTCTGTATATTTTCATCCTGAAGATGTTGTCCTTTTTATAGACTAACAGAGATATAGCATTTTAACGAGTGACTTTCAGTAAAATGTTGAATAATTTCCTTAGAATTTTAACACGTTAAGAACTCGGACAATTTCACAGAGTTGAAAACATAGAAAAGACATCCCACGAATAACCTGGAAATATACAATTTAACCTAGAAAATTGTTGGTTGTATCGCTCTCGGAAGCTCTCACAGATAAGACAAAAGAATCCGCTCTTTATCTATTTCAACAGTCTGGGTAAAAAAATCCACAGCTAAGGTATTTAATAAATACATTTACGAGCATTCGGTTCTTTTCAAGCGAGAAAACAGCACCCAGATAAGAAAAAATGTGTGAACCGAGAGCGATGTGAGCACTGATTATTATCGAGTTAAAGAACTGAAGACAAAGTGGAAGCTCACTCGGTTCAGCGCTGTCAAAGTGAAATATCAATCAACTTAGCCATTAAATTTAAAAATAACTGCATATCAACTTGATATTTAATGTGAAATCTCTGAAGGCTAGGCAATAACTGGAATCCCTTTCTTTCAAAATTATGCATGGAAAAAATTAAGCTCTAGAAGCAATTCAATTTACCAGCGAGTCGAGTTCGAATGAATACATAGCCAGTACCTACAAAAAAATGAATGAAATGGGCAATCAAGCCAACCTTGAAGCCGTGAAACAAACACGGTACCAAACATGGCGTGGGCCTTATGAAACCCAATGAAGAAAGAATTCACATCCAGCCTACGCGCTATCATACAAATTAGATTAGATGTTAGTTTAAGCCTTCCTATCTACAACAAAGGCAATCCAAAGAGAGGAAGGCACCATTTAGTATCATATAAGGAAACTCAGAATCTATTCACAAGGTGCATACAGTAAGTTGAGGAATAAGTTCATGGAATAAGATAAAAGTTGAAAAAGAAAGTAGATGCTGAAAAACAGGACAGCAGTAAACCGAAGAAAGATGGTCCGTTACATAAAAAAAATATTTTATTTCAACAAAAAGAAGCCCTAACTAACTCTCAGCTCGGGTCCTCACATTTCCCCCCGAGAGTGCGCTATCATTTAAATGTCCACAGCAAAAAAACTGACATTCAAATTTTTCTTCGTGATTTTCATAACTAAAAATACCGACAGGCAAATTAAGTACGATTATAAATTAGAGCACCACAAACCACAACACAGGTGTTCGCAAGAGAGGAAGGGAAAAAGGCATTTCAAGAGAACGGAGAATACATGCAAAAAGAGCGCCCCTGCTCCCTACGCATAAAAGCAGCAACAATGAGAGAAGTTTACGAAACAATATTAAACGTGCGTAAAAAGACAGCAACGAATCGAAATAAAATACTTATTAAAAAAAATTTAATTATAAGTTACTTTCAGCCTCCCTTAAAAAAAATTAGATGTTCAATGAGAGGAAGGATGAAAGCACCATTTAGTATGGAATCATTATTATTATTATATAAGAAAGTTTTAGCCTCCCTTAACCACGACAAAGATGTTCTAAGAGAGGAAGGAGGAAGGCACCATTTAGTATGGAGTTGAGGGAACGCGGAATCTATGCACAAGGTGCACAGAAACAGTAAGCAAAGAAAGAAGTTCATGAAACAAGAAAAAGTTGAAGAAGAAAGTAGTAGGAGCTGAATAACAGGACAGCAGTGAACCGAAAAAAGATGGTCCGTAACAGAACAAAAACCTATTTTATTTCAACAAAAAGGAAGCCTACCTAACCCTTAGCTCGGGCCCTCACATAGTCCCCCTGGGAGCGCTAATTCCCATAGACACACACAATAGTTGTATCCCCCTGAGGGGTTAGTTTGGAATCAAAGGAAAGCGGAATCTAAACACATGGTGTGCTCCCGTACAGGATCCCCTGCGCATAGAAACAGTAAGTTGAAAAGGCAGGTTAGGAAACCAAAAAAAAGTTGAAGAAAATAGTAAGTGCTGAAAGACAGGATAGCAGTGAAATGAAAATGATTGTCTTTAACAAAACAAAAACATTTTATTTCAATGAAAAGAAACCTATTTAACGCTTAGCTCGGGACCTCAATTTTCTTCCTGAGAGTGTTAATTCCCATAAATACAATACTTGTATGCCCCTGAGGGATACTAAAACGAAAGAAAATGTATTATAATAATTTAACTAAAGTGAACTTTACTTAACCCTCAGATAGGGACCTCAAATCTTTCTTCTATGAGCGTTTATTCTCATAGGTACGATGGTTGTATTGCTCTTGTGGGTTGACAAGTAAATTGCCTGATCTCTCAGAAAATCCACAGGAGAAATAGTATTTAAATTAAAACAATTAACGTCAATTCGAGAATGAATTAAAATATTTTTCACGACACGGGCAGCAAAGTAAAAACAAGAAATATACACATTCGAGACCTGAGCTTTGCAAATTATTTTAATGAATTGCTTCCAAAATAGTCGGCCGGAGAAGAATACTACGCACTTTCTGTCGACGAAAAGCGAATAATTTAATGGATGTGTTCACAATTGCAACTGTAAAATTATAATCACAGCACACACATAGATTATTAACTATCAATAATCTTTATAACCGTAGACATTTAAACCTAGCTTCAACAGTCCCACCTTTTCAACGAACACGAAAAATTCTGTAGAAACCAACATAACGCCAAAGATAATCAACGAAATGCTTCCCACGCAAGATATAAAATAACCTTGGTGTTAAAGCGACACACAGAAAAGGGGGGGAGAGTCCCATTGAAGAATTTTTCAGTATATTTCAGCCCTGAAACTGGCGTTAATGGTCGGTAGTGAAAGGCAAGCCAATTTTTCGCTGAACGCTGAAAAGGAGATTTCTCCTCGGAGAGGAAAGCATGAACCATATTTGACACTCTAACTAGTGATGCAAAAAAAACTGTTTTATTTGATGGTAGTTTTTTTTGCAAAAAAAACATGTTTTTTATGTGTTTTTTTGCACACACTCAAATTTTGTTAGGTATATGTCTGTTTTTTTTGGTCATATAAAATATATTAATATCAATGTTTTTAAGTCATGATTTTTTTTCAATAAAAACATCAAAAGGAAACCATACAGTAAAAGTGGTGGCAGATAACCCACAATTACCTAGAGGAATCTAAGAGGAACAGCGAGAGCCACAGAACTTATATTGATGGAGTCAAAATTCAGAGCTTACCATCTTTACTATGTCTGATTTTATTTTTATGTGACCAAATATTCAGACATAGCAGAGGTAATAAGCTCTGAATTTTGACTTCATCAATATAAGTTCTGTGGCTCCTGCTGTTCCTCTTAGACTCCTCTTGGTAATTGTGGGTTATCTGCCACCACTTTTACTGTAGGGTTTCCTTTTAATGTTTTATTACAAAAAATCATGACTAAAGAACATGGATATTAATTAATATATTTTATGTGACAAAAAAAAACCATACTGTTTTTTTTTTAAGTTTTTTACTTAAAAATCATGACTAAAAAACTGGATATTAATATATTTTGTAAAAAAAAATCATGCTGTTTTATTTTACATATTTTTTACAAAAAATTAAACATATATTTTTAAAAATCATGCTTTAAAAAAATCATGTGTAAAAAACATGGATATTAATATATTTTATGCGACCATAAAACCATGCTTTTTAAAAAAAAGTTTTTACAAAACAAAATCATGACTAATAAATATGAATATTAATATATCTTATTCGACTAAAAAAAACCATGCTGTTTTTTCACAAAAAATCATGACAAAAAACAATATATTTTATGTGACCTAAAAAAACATGCAGTTTTTTTAAAACATGTTTTTTTTACAGAAAATGATGACTATAAAAACCTGGATATTAATATATTTTATGTAACCAAAAAACCATGCTGCTTTTTTCACATTTTTTGGTCAATATGCAGTTTAATGCGCCCACAGAAATTAAAAATTCCATTCCAAAGAATCACTAAAGGAACACATTTAAAAATGTTTTACACGAATGACATTCTGCTCGCTGATGCGTTTTTTTTTAGTTATTTAACTTTGAAATTTTCGTGTCCCATAGCAATAAAAAAACATGTTTTTTAAAAAAAAACAGCACGGTTTTTTTTGGGTTACATCTCTAACTCTAACACACAAGAATTATTGAAGTCTGGTCACGGGCACAAGAAACAATTGACTTCGCATCTAGCTGTCAAGTGATGCTACAGTATTTTCATCAGGTCGTCACACAAACTGTATGTACTTCCTAATCTTACTCCTCGAACCTATGAGCATGACACCAGAGCACAGGAAACGAGCTAGTTTCGTCGTCAGCACCTAGACATGATCGTACAAGGCAGGCCACCCCATGGTGCACCTAACATAACTTGAGGACAGGGCCACCTGATACTCCACTCCGGTCCAGCTGCAGTTAGTCGTAGATGCCAGAACCCCAGCATATCTTTATTGCTCAGATATAGGCCGTCAGCCGCACATCGAGTACACAGTTTAAATAACTTCGGTGGCAATTGGAACGACAGTTGAGGTTTTATCACAGCTAGGCTATAAAACGAGATATATAAACATGGCCTTTCCACTTTACGGGCAACAATGATGTCAACGATGACTGAAACAACCAAAATTGATCGGATTCAGATGAGAATGGGTAGAACATTCGAATATATTCTACACCAACTGAAGAAATCTTTTCACTTTTTGCCAGTCGAGTAAACTGCTTTGATCGTTTTAAGACGGCAAATACCTTGAAATTAAATCAATAGAATGATAGGGGCCCGGTCTTAACCTAAACGAAGTACATTGACGGTTCTCCGGAATGTTAAATGATTCGTTTCAAATACTTCGAATACTCGCGCTTAAAGAACTGCGAGGACAGCTTTAAAGCTCTTATCGAAGCGCTGCACATAGAACCAATTCTATCGGAGCAATAAAATCCCTCGTACATCCAATGTAGGCAGTATGCAGTCATGATGAATGAATACTGAACGAGAAACTCAGTAATGGCTTGCACAACGAGCACAAAATGCAGTAATGAAAGAATAAGGGATCACATGAGCACAAGAGGCGGATTTCTGAGCTGAAGGTGTGGGGTCCAATTAATGAGCTCATGGTATCATAATGGACGCGATAACACGAAAACGCCACAAAATGACCGACAAAGAAAGTGCTCACCATACCAAGCGAGTTGAGTGAAATGAAATTGATTTTCACTCGATACCATCTCAGATACTTGAGTAAATTTTTAAAAAAATGTATTTCGCTGTTTCAACTTGTTAGACCCTTTTTACACGGAATTGATCAAAAACTTGTGAACACAATCTATTAACGAAATTTAACACATTTTAATCCCCAAGCATTTCAGCAAGGAAATTTTGCAATACAATGCGAACCACCTCAAGAGAAAAAAGGAACAACAAATTGAACACCTTATATGGAATCTGCCTCTACATCCACGTGCAATCACGACCATACATTACGTAGAGCCGTGCTACTGAGGCGTCCCATAAAAATTGGGAAGGCCACTTTTTCACACTAACGTTGAATCAAGCAAAATTTTGTTCTAACGCTGCTTTTAATACAAAAAAATGTTCAGTTTGAAAACATTGTTTTCAAACGTAGACGTAAAATTAAGTGCGTAGACTGATAATTATAAGTTAGTTTTAGCCTCCCTTACCACAACAAAGATGTTCAACGAGAGGAAAGATGGAGGCCCCATTTAACGTAAACGCGGAATCTATGCACAAGGAAGGTCCTGTACAGGATCCCCTGCGCATAGAAATAGTAAGTTGAGGGAGGTTCTGAAACAAGGTAAAAGTTGAAGAAGAAAGTCGGAGGGGCTGAAAAACGGGACAGAAGTGAACGAAAAAAAAATCCCCGTAACAAAGTAATAAAACACTATTCTATTTGAAAAAAAAGGAAAGCCTTCCTAACCTTCAGCTCGGGATTTCACATATTACCCCTGGCAGCGTGAATACAAAAGTTGTCGCCCTCCGAGGGGTTAAACGCGCGAATAGATTAGATTAGATTATTAGTTAGTTTAAGCCTCCCTATCCGCAACAAAGGCGATCCAAAGAGAGGAAGGAAGAATACTTTAGTATGGAGATAAGGGAACGCGGAATCTATGGAGAAAGGGCATAGAAACAGTAAGGTACGAAGGAAGTTCATGAAACAAGATCAAAGTTGAAAAAGAAAGTAGTAGGTGCTGAAAAAACAGGACAGCAGTGAACCGAAAAAAAGATGGTCCTTAACAAAACAAAACCCATTTTATTTCAACAAAAAGAAGGCCTACCTAATTTTCAGCTCGGGCCCTCACATTGTCCCCCTGGGAGTGCTAATTCCCATATAAACGCGCAAAGCAGGAGATCTGAGCAGAAGCTGAAGCGTCCACTAGCTGGTACTTGCTCTAGCCATTCAACACGAGAGCAACATGAAAGAAAAAAGCGCGCACAAATTAGAGTGACAGCATGCACACTGCTGACTCCAACACGCCAGCAATTACAGTCGCCGTGCCAGCGATCCTGGGCCGCTAATGAATATCCAACGAGGTGCGAATTATGAGGCTCAGCAGCCTCTCTCACAACGGTAACTTATGCAATAGTTCTAAGCCTACGGGCAAAACTCCTTGTCTAAATTATAAGCGAACTTGCATCAGAGTTTCAATTAATTCAAGATGACTGGATTTTCGCTGCCCATGACAATCTTGTACTCTATTCACAGTCTCACAGATAGGAAACATCATCCAAATGAACTGTTCAAGGCATAGATCAACGCTGTATCATTTCAAATGAACATTTCACTATACCCGGATACATAAAGACAAACCACCCTCACACAAGTAAAGCAACACCCAAAATTCTAAATGAAGCATGACTCGCACTTTATCAACCAACTGCAGAACAGGAAAGTCGCTAAATGCGACTAAAATGGAGTGAAGTCAAGAATCTCGCTGCTGAAGTTGAGAACGGAGACTCGCTAATGAACACGGACACAGTCTCACGTCTCAGCAAGGGAGCTTCAAAGGTAATCCGGAAAAAACAGAAATGCGACACTGCAAATACATTTTTCCACCTACAGTAAAGACTGTCACAGCTCTAAAAAGCCTAAATTAAGAGTTAATCGACCGTTAAAAAGAAGTAACAAACATTTCTTCTAAAAAGAAAAACACTAAGACGACATAATGCGAATGATTACGATTTCGGATATTTTACGAAGTAGAGCAAGGCAAAATCCTTTAAACTTCAGGGCGTAGTTTTAGTAAGATTAGATGGAATTTTGGTACGCGTTGTAAGTTCAGTAGAATATTTGAATGGCGCACCTCCTTGCGACGCGACTCAGCAGCCGAGGTACCGCACCGCGGCGCCGGCGCCACGCTACACGCTACACGCTAGCGAGGCGCGCGTCAACACTTCAGCATGCTACATGCACGACAGGTCGCTCTCAACTTCTTCTAACATAACTAAATATGGAGAAAGAAAAGGTTTATTCAGGAGTTTAATCCAGCATCAAATATTACCGAGTTTCAAATAACATTATTCAGTCCACGAAACGATCACAGCAAGTGAGAGAAAACAAAAGGAATAATTAAATTCAAGTAATGTCATTTCCGAAGGATCAAATCCCAATTTCCAATGCAAAACATGAAAACATTGAGAAAGAACGCTGAGATAAATGTATAGCGAGAGCTGAGTGAACCTGTAAACAATGACTTGACGCCTGCGCTAACACGAGGGCAGGCGACTTCGGACTTGACGCCTGCGCTAACACGAGGGCAGGCGACTTCGGACTTGACGCCTGCGCTAACACGAGGGCAGGCGACTTCGGACTTGACGCCTGCGCTAACACGAGGGCAGGCGACTACGGACTTAACGCCTGCGCTAACACGAGGGCAGGCGACTACGGACTTGACGCCTGCGCTAACACGAGGGCAGGCGACTACGGACTTGACGCCTACGCTAACACGAGGGCAGGCGACTATGAACTTGACGCCTGCGCTAACACGAGGGCAGGCGACTATGAACTTGAAGCCTGCGCTAACACGGGGGCAGGCGACTATGGACTTGACGCCTGCGCTAACACGAGGGCAGGCGACTATGAACTTGACGCCTGCGCTAACACGAGGGCAGGCGACTATGAACTTGACGCCTGCGCTAACACGAGGGCAGGCGACTATGGACTTGACGCCTGCGCTAACACTAGGGCAGGCGACTATGAACTTGACGCCTGCGCTAACACGAGGGCAGGCGACTATGAACTTGAAGCCTGCGCTAGCACGAGGGCAGGCGACTATGGACTTGACGCCTGCGCTAACACGAGGGCAGGCGACTATGAACTTGACGCCTGCGCTAACACGAGGGCACGCGACTATGAACTTGACGCCTGCGCTAACACGAGCGCAGGTGACTACGGACTCACGCCCGCGCTAACACGAGGGCAGGCGTCATTACGCACTATAAACTTGAGGCCTCTTACGAGACCAACACTAAGCCGCCCAATAGGTGGCGCTCGGTCCCTTATTCTGGCCTCGTTAAAGCAACGACGCCTAAGAATTAAGCCTGAGACACTGATGTATTGCTGGGATTCTATCATGACAAATGGCGAGCGCGGTTCAGCTGGGACACATCATCATGGCCTCACGACCTAATATCATCATTGTGTAATATTGTGTTATGGTAACCACCGAAATATTTCCTTTGAAACGATGTAATCATGCAGTGAAAATCCATGGTCGCGTGTTTCTAGTAATATCTCAAAAAATTGGACAGAATAAGCATTACGTCAATAGCAGCAGATATTTTTACCAAAGAAAAAACTATGCACAACGTTGTACCAGTGCCTACTATTTACCATAACTAGATGTTAGACACAGAAAAACTACGCTCACTTAAAATGAATCACAACATAGATTATTCATACATGAATGGATACGTAGAACTATACTAAGTAAGAGGGTGACTACGGACCTTCGTCAAGCCGCCCTGTGTAACCTCAGCGAAACCCATTTAGCGCAACTCCACCGAAAGAAGCGAAGACCCTTACTCGAAACACCAACAAAGAAGAAACTTTCATGGTTATAACTCAATTGGAACATCGATGATCAGAAGTTGTGACAATGAAGTAAAACGGAAATTCTTCAAAATTAACGAACAACTGATGCAACAAAACAGCAGTGAAAATCAGAAAAATTCGACACACTAGCACCCAATTTAGCTAACAAAATGAAAACGAGTGCAAACCTGTACACCAGAATTTTTTTTGGTTATGATAGAAGATGGGAGAGGACAATGAATAAAAGCAACAATGCCCAGTCCCTAGAATTCTTTACCCAGTAAATGATTGTATTATGCGTTAATTCAAACCCCCTGATCAAGACGAAGGTGTTCTCAAGGGGATACAATTCAGTTTGGAATTGAAGGAACGGGGAATCCATGCTCAAGATGTGACCCTAACTCTACTCATTTAAACAGCAAGATTGAAGAAGTGTATGAAACAAGATGAAAGTTGAAGAACAAAGAAAACGCAGCTTGAACAAAGAGCAGCTGAGAAGCGAAAAAAAGTCCGTTATTAAAAAACTTAATGCCAACATAAGGAATGTCTACCTAACTCAAATTTTCAAGCGTGGAATCAGGAATGCCACTTTTTTTGTAAAAATAGAATAGGTTATTTTATTGAGGAACACTTTCTTCCAGTCCACTATTATGTTTTTAAGCCCTTATTACTTCCTTATTCAACTTTTCGTTTTGTCTCGTAGCCTTCAATCTCAACTTTCTGATTCTATGAGCAGCGGATCTTGTGTGAGCGCTCACCTTGTGCATCGATTTTACGTTCCCTTAACTCCATATTAAATGGTGCTTCTTTCTTCCTCCATTTGAAACACCTCTGGTGGTCAGGGAAGCTTAAACTAACATGCAATCTAGCTTTAAGCTCGATACCTCACATCTTTCCGCAAAGAAGAGCCAATTCTCACAGGTAAAATAGTACCACAATTATTAATTAGGTGTCGTGCTTCAACACATGACTACACCAAGTTAAGAACAGCGTTTCTATGAAAATGATTTTGAAATATAGTAGCAACTGTATTATGTCGCTTTGTTTCATGTAAAATTTGCACCATTAAAAAACCTTTTACTGATCTTGAATGTATGAGGTAAACTTTAAAAAAAATGGTTATACAATTAATCCAACTTCTAATCGACTGATATGATAGAAAATATGTACAATGTGCAGGTATTGGTAATCACTTTCACAACGGAAAAGACGTAGTTCATTTTACCGTTAAAATAAAAAATAGAGGCCCTCGTAAACACCGAACAATCATAAATAGTTCTGGACCCGTAACGCAATCATGTAATATGTAACTTGTAAAAAATATCACGGGTAAAGATGAAAAGATACTTTTCAACGCCAAGAGCTTAAGTATGTTTTTCCCAGTTGAAATTTTAGGAGAAATAACCATCACAAAATTTATGAGATGTTTTGCTGGCCCGTCCTGCGCAACTACGCAAGTGGCGGTGCAGTGAACTAGGAATAGGCGTATCGTTCAAAACTGAGATTCCAAGTGCCAATTTGCACATTACTGACATTTTTGCTTTTAACAGCCGGGTAAACAAGAAGAAATATACATCTACCCGGGATGCTTCCCAAAAACATTTTGTCGGTCGATGGCGCTTAGCCTTAAAATTATGTCCCACACGCAGAATGGAGTCTGAGTTAATGACAGCATTTACGTTCTTTTCTACACACTCTCGACGAGATGCGTAAAATAAATAGTCTGGAGGATTTCTCAGAAAATAAAATAATTCTACTAAAAAATTACCTGCACGATAAGTAAGACTTTCAAAATACATGCGAAAAAATTTGCGAACTCTGAAAATTCATGGCTAACGAGAAGGTAAAATTTACACACTCAAAAATTTGATGATTCTGAACGATTGAGCAGCACCTACATCGCGCAAGGACAACCTTCCGCGATGGAAACAATGATCTGTTCATTATGAATTAACGCTAATAAGCTCAGGGGTTAATGTTACTGATGGTTAATGTGGGTTGGTCCTTGTTCGGATGACCCTTTTGATAATGTCCCTGTCTTAGGGATACTTAAGGGTAGTCAGTTGATCGATAAAAGGCCGTATTTCTGAGACTGGTTATTCCGTTGGAATCTTCCTGGTATTCCAGGGATAGGAGAAAAGTTAGGTTTGCTGATCTTAATTATTAGGTTGAGGTTCGTCCACAGTTTTTTGTTGCTGCGATAAACTTCCAATAATTTTCAGAATATCAGGTAGCTGCGTGGCGAAGTAGCGAAATTTTTGGAAATATAAGTCAAGCGAAAAAGCGATTGAGCTAACAAGCTTAAGTTTATTTGTGGAAATTTGAAGATCGTCACAGAAATCCGATTCGCAAGTATCGATGATACGCGAACTCCGTTTATTCCAGGGAAGCATTATTTTCCCTCCGTCGTACCAGTCGACCTATCTTGGCGATGGCTTAACAGATACATAAATTATACATAAAGATACATAAAAGCGAACTGAGAAGGATTAGCCAAGTTGAATACATTAATTGCTGCGAGAAAAGAGACCGAAATCCTATTTAACAATTAATCAAAAAGTTCATGAACTGTCGAAAGAACCAATAGACACAGTCTCTCAGCTATTGGTCGAGCTAATACGCGACAATGTATTTGTATTTCCTTATCGGATAATCTGGTACATCTCAGTTGAAGCCACACGCGTGTAGGTCGGTCGAGCTATTTTAAAGGAACTTTTACATTGACGGTGTCTTCGCGCTCCACACCGTCGCTCCATCCCGCCAGTCAAATAAGCTCTGCCCACAGCAATGCAAAATGACCCTTATTGCCACGCTCACGGTAAGGAGCGACAACATTCTGCATGCTAAACATTGGCGGTGTGCACTGCCAGTCATCAGCATCCAGCTGCACTTGAGAGCATGAGTTGTCGTGGCTTACATATTACAGAGCTAGGAAGAAATTAAAACTCCTATTGAAAAATATGAAGAATTGCCATGTTTATGGAACGTTAAGCTCGCAGAGTATAAAAACAGAGTGTCCAGAGAAGATGCTTATAAAAGTCTAGCATCTTGCTTCCCAAATTATGATATTGCAATGGTTACAATGAAAATTCGAACACTAAGATAGGAAACAGCTCTCACCATTCAAAAAGTCGAAGATAAACACACAGCGTGTGTTATTATTATTTTTAAATAAGAAAGTTTTAGCCTCCCTTAACCACGACAAAGATGTTCTAAGAGAGGAAGGAGGAAGGCACCATTTAGTATGGAGTTGAGGGAACGCGGAATCTATGCACAAGGTGCACAGAAACAGTAAGCAAAGAAAGAAGTTCATGAAACAAGAAAAAGTTGAAGAAAGTAGTAGGAGCTGAAAAACAGGACAGCAGTGAACCGAAAAAAAGTTGGTCCGTAACAAAACAAAAACCTATGTTATTTTAACAAAAAGAAAGCCTACCTAACCTTTAGCTCGGGCCCTCACATTGTCCCCCTGGGACACAGCGTGTGTAAACGTAAAATTAATTACAGTGTAATTAAAATTGCACAATGTACATTGCACTCAGGAAAAATACTTCAAACAGACAAAAACATTCGGCAGGTGTCATTAGGAGATTATTCAAACTAGAGGAAAAAGTAAAAAAAGTACACCTACAATTAGTAATTGTAATTTATTTTTTCTTTCCATTTTCTGCGTATTTTGAAGGTAATTGTGTAGTATTGAAGTTTTTGAGAATATTAGCATTTTACTTCTGTAAATTATTCTGTGAATATTCTGCAAATTGTTCTGACAGTATTGCAAGAGCAACAATGACGATTGCTGTCTCGGGGAAGGAGCGTCGTATTGAGCGGCAATGTAAAAGCAAGCCGGTGTGCACTGACGCTCAATTCTTTCGTGGGAGGAGCTCTAGCAAGTTCACCGTCGTTCCGCACCTACGCTCCACACCGCAGGTGTAAAATGAGCTTAACGCTTTCCAGGAAATAATTTCCAAATATTTCTCCGTATCCTGGAGAAAGATAGTCATAGATTTGGAGGCATAAAATGCAAAAAGTGAAACTTTCTCAGCTATTCCACAGTGTTTTGTCGAATTTACGAAGTCGCACTATTTCAGATATCGGCTGCACCCAGACGTGAATCAAGCTCAAGTCAATCAGATTTACTCGGAAAACCATCTGAAGCCCTTTAACACTACAACGCTTTTCACTGTAAAATAGCAATTATTTTCAATGACAGAAGAAACAAAGCCCTAATTATTTCACTCCTCCTACAAGAATAATAGGAACAAGACGGTGCTATACTTGATACGGCAGGATTCTAGTGGCGAAAACTCGAGTGGAGAGCTTCACTTTTCTGAGGGGTCAGAGCAAAAGGTGTGTCAAGCGAAAGCCCGAGCAACGCGATGCCGCCGCACGGCAACATCCTCACCGCTTCACTCTCCTGCCACAACTGAGGGGCCGAGGGCCCGAGGGGCGAGGGCAAATCCTACAAGGGAGCGTCACACTGTCACACAGTCTTCGCCGCCAGTCCTACTTGCGCCCGAGGTCTGAACCTCCGACCTTACGCCTCACCGCAAGCCATTGTTAGCTCGCAGATTATTGTCTCACCGTTCTATAGAAAACATATCCGGCTCCTTTCAGTAGCAAATGGAAGACACGAACTCTCTTAATTAGAAATATATAGAGATTAAATGTCTGAAAATTCTTCAACGTCAATTAAAAAATTATTACTCCAATGAAATAATGAAGTACTCAAGTGAAACTGGATTAAAAAATTACGAGGTCAAAGATAACAGTCGCCGTGAAATTACAAGACAAGTACCAGTTAAACATAATAGGAAGAAAGAGTAAAATAACAAATGCGGGAAGCCAAACTTATTCGACTTCAAATAAGGCAAAATAAATCATTTACATTAGAAACGATTAGGTAAGTTGGTTCAAGCTTCTCGAACCACAACAAAGCGTTCCAGAAGAAAGGAAGGAGGAAGCCATCATTAGGTATGGATAAAAGGCATACAATCTAAGCAGTAAGTGCATAGAAACAGCATGTTGAGGAAAAAGTTAATGTAACAAGACAAAAGTTGAAAAAGAAAATATTAGGTGCTGAAAAACAAGACAGTAGTGAACCTAAAAAAATCGTCCGTAACAAAATAAAAAAACTAATTCTATTTCAACAAAAAGATGGCCTATATAACTCTCAACTCGAGACTCGCATATTTCTCTGGGAGGGCAAATTCTCATGGACCATAGTTTTATCTCCCTGAGAAGAAGCCTTTTACAGAATTAAGTTGTTATTACCATTTTACCTGTAACTGTTGACGTCAAATTAACGCCGCACACTTAATGTAGGAAAATTCACAGAACCAGTCGCAAAAGATTTGAAAAAAAGAAGATAATTCATTCACACAGCAAACGTCACCTGGCTCAAAGAGACAATGAATCTCTGAAAACCAAAAAAGTTATTGGGAAATAATAACAGAAATAAGTAAGAACGTACAAGAGGTCGACTGTATGTTGGCCGAACTCCGAACTCAACAAATGGCTGAACTCCATATGCTGCGGACATCAGTAAAGGAGGAAGGTCGAGTAATTAAATATCTTGCACACTTAAGCATTAAAAATCGCTTGTTACTTACAAAAACTGGAATTACCAACGAGAAGGGCTATTTCTGCCAAGTACACCTCCTCAAGGCTCATCATGCCTCACCCAGTGGAAAGTTAAAATCTCAATCGTACGGAGTTGGAAGAAAACGTTTTAAAAAAACAGCCTTCCTGGGTTTAATCGGATTTTTTGTTTTCCTTGGTTTTTATTGGATTACGGTATCCTAAATTTTACTCATAGTTAAATTTGTTTTTGAATGCATACAATCATGATTTGTAAATGTAAACACAGCAAGAGCTACTCCAGTCAGATTAGATTTTATGTTAGTTGAAGCCTCCCTAACCGTTGAAAAAAGAGCGTTTCGAAGAGAGGAAGGCACCATTTAGTATGGAGATAAGGGGATCCGGAATCTATGCAGAAGGGGGGAATAGAAACAGTAAGTTGTGAATGAAGTTCATGAAACAAGATAAAAGCTGAGGAAGAAAGTAGTAGGTGCTGAAAAACAGAACAGCAGTGAACCGAAACAAATGTGATCCTTAACATAAGAAACAGTTTATTTCAACAAAAAAAGGCCTACCTAACCCTCACCTCGGGTCCTAAGACATTTCCCCCCTGGGAGTGCTAATACCCATAGATACAACAGTTGTATCACTCTTCGGGGAAGCTACTCCAGTCTAAACAGTAGCTGTCAACCTATCAGGAGTATGATTAACTTATATGTTCATGTGCTAATTTTTGTTAACTCAACTTTTTTTAGAAACTCAAACATTTTTTATCTTCAGGCTCTTCAAGTCATGCTGTCAGTGTTGTCAAGCGTAACCTGACACCGCAGGTTCGGCATCTGCATAAACTTGTTAGGCCTACTAGTTATCTGTCTACAAAATGAGATAGCAGGGTCTGCACTCACCATAACTCGTAACGCCTACTGGCTTCCTATCTGCAAGAGAAGAGATGGTGACGCCTGGAATGTAGGGCAGTTAGTTGTAGTCCACAGTTCACAGGTGTTGGAAGTGTGAGTGAGGGTGTTTGCCGATTAGTTTTTTCTTACACCCCTCATAATTCTTATTCAGTAACTCCTTTCAGCTGCATCTTGTTATGAGATACGTTTTGATTATTCCATCACTAGACATCGTCGATTTGAGCGTCGGGATTTCATCTCAATGTGACGTCGTACTGTACGTTGTAAACATTTATTCCACCGAATCATGTTCATTTAAGAATCAATTTAATGGGATAATTGGCATCCGCTGCCACCAGCCTTAGATTAGGAAAACTAATTGTTATGTAAGTTATTTGTGACTGAACGATTCACTTCGGTAATCGTATTCAGATGAAAAATATTCAAACACTTAAAGGCAAATACTGATCTCTATGATGATGAAATTAAGACCTACAACTGCTTGGAATAACTTCCGATGGTACAAGATTATCAGATTATTAGTTAGTTTAAGCCTCCCTATCCTCAACAAATGAGATCCAAAAAAAGGAAGGAAGAAGGCACTATTTAGTATGGAGTTAAGGGAACGTGGAATCTATGCAGAAAGGGCATAGAAACAGTAAGATGAGAAAGAAGTTCATGAAACAAGATCAAAGTTGAAGAAGAAAGTAGTAGGTGTTGAAAAAACAGGACAGCAGTGCACCGAAACAAAGTTGGTCCGTAACAAAACAAAAACCTATGTTATTTTAACAAAAGGAAAGCCTACCTTACCATTAGCTCGGGCCCTCACATTGTCCCTCTCCGATGGTACAAATTGTGTGATACAGCGCATGGGAGGTAATTAAAGCTGCAATTACATTCAATATACAAAGTTTGAAAATGGAACCAATAATAAGAAAATAATAAAACCAGCATGGTGCCTGACTTGCAGGTTAGTGCATTCATATGTGACTTAAAATTTAGAAAACCATAACATGTCGGTTTTTATTTTGTAGGTTGGTCTTTGCAACCTCCGATCCTGTAATTATATAACTCCGGAGCCCCGGTGAGGTCCAAAAGTACACAGAAAGGGGACAGTTTTTTTAACCAGCTCAGCTACAAGAAGTGCAGAGCAGAACCCAATAAAATGGAAGCCGGCAATGGAATGTCATAAGCACCACGAATCGCAAATTAGAGGTATAGATTAGATTAAAAGTTACTTGAAGCATTCCTAATCGCAAAAAAATGTTTTCCAAAGAAAGGAAGGATGAAGATCCCATTTAGCACGGAGTTGAAGGAATGCAGATTGTGTGCACAAAGTGTGTTTCTATACAAGACCGAATAAGACTGGAACGAAGTTTATGACGCAAGACAGAAGTCAAAGAAGAAAGTAATAAGTGCTGAAAAACAGGACAGCAGCGAACCGAAACAAGTTTAGCCGCAACAAACCATACAAAACTTCACTTTTTCAATAAATGAACGACCTACCAACTCTCAGGTAGAGACCTCACATTTCCCCCCTCTGGAGGGGGTAAATAGAAATAAAAATTTAAATTAAAAGCGCATCAAATCTACTCGTTTCCAAGCGATTTCATGATAACTTATGTTTTTCATTTATTTTTAAACAATTTCTTCTTCACCTTTTTTCACCTCGCACCTCTAAAGAAATTTCATTCAAACTCCGAACCCCCTGAAATAAAAATACGAACATATAGCCAATATGCTATTATTCACCTGAAATTTTCTGGCACCCCTTGAAGGTGCTCGCACCCAAGGCTGGGAACCTTTGCTCTACATGAAATCTTCCCGCCGCACCTCTTGCTGTCGCACATTCGAGTGGGAAGCAAGCGTACATATCACGAAACATGGTACTTGCGAGACGCCAAGCATAAATCGATTCAGACCCAAGATCTGTACGTCAGTTTCAAAGAACCCGTATATAAACGCACGAAGAAAATGTCTTCGATGGGAATTTCACAGACCTCCCTCAAAGAACACTCAAGAGAATCCCTCTAAAGAGAAAACGAAGTCAAATTTAAGGGAGCCTATAAGCGTTGTGCTCAGGTGAGCCCG
Source organism: Platorchestia sp. MABIK (assembly GCA_014220935.1). Lineage (NCBI taxonomy): Eukaryota > Metazoa > Arthropoda > Malacostraca > Amphipoda > Talitridae > Platorchestia > Platorchestia sp. MABIK. Next base: position 63,546 of record JACJUY010000378.1, read on the forward strand.
GCCTGCTTTACTTGCCGGTAACCCATTGGAAAACGGTAACCTTAGATTAGATAAATTAGCGATCTTTTCCAGATACGCCTTATCGTTGATGCAACAAACAAGTCCATTCACTTGTAACTTTCGAAATAATGCACCTATCGACTATAAATTACTCTCAAACGAAAGATTAAAACAATCTTTCGTTTGAAAGTAATTCGAAGTTGATAGGTGCATAATTCTGAAAGTTACAAGTGGGTGAACTTATGTGTTGCATTAGTGGCGGGGCTGATCTGGAAAAGATTCTAAACTAATTTAAGGCTCCAGGCGACAACAATAATTGTTGGAAAGAGAGATGGGAAGAAGATTAGACCAGATGTTAGTTTAAGCCTCCCTAACTGTGAAAAAAGGCGTTCCGAAGAGAGGAACGCACCATTTAGTATGGAAATAAGGGAATTCGGAATCTAGGCAGAAGGGGCATAGAAACAGTAAGTTGAGAAAGAAGTTTATGAAACAAGATAAAAGTTGAAGAAGAAAGTAGTAGGTGTTGAAAAACAGGATAGCAGAGAACGGAAAAAATGATGCTCCTCAATATAATAAAAACACTTTATTTCAACAAAAAGCCCTAATTCTCAGCCCAGGACCTCACGTTTTCCTCCTTGGAGCACTAATTTCCATAGATACAATAGTTGCATCCCCCTGAGTTGTCCCACTGAGGTAAATGAACATGCTTAAGAAGAACCGGGACGGATCCCTTGAGGAGCAGCGCTAATACCAATGAGGATTTTCTTAGCACAACAAAGAAAAAACAATGAAAGTAAAACGAAAAGAGACAAATGAAGATACGAGACTTAACTCGGGCTGCAATTGTCCTAAATGAAAAATTGGCCACCTTCTTGAGAGACGCATAAAAAAAATAAAATTCAACTTAATTAACCTCAAAAATAGAAAACAGCAAACAATAATGGTCATTGCTGCAAAACCTGCTGCATGTAGCTCAGGTAATTTTTGGGACCACCAGGTTCTAGAGGGCGCTTTATTATGACCAACACTATCTTTATACCACATTTGTGAGAAATCTGGAAATCTTACCTATCCCCCAGGTTAGCCGAATCAAAGATTCGATGACGGATAATACCTTCAGCGCAGTCCCTGGGAAATACCCGTTAGAAAAAGAAAATATTCACAATTAAAAAAAATAACAGCAAAAAGGTAGGTTGGTCACTCTGCGTGCAATGCCGTTTCTTACGCCATCGGTCAAGAAATTTCACTTGAAGCGAACATTCAACTGATCAATATCAGGTCAACAGCGCATTCAAATAGTTATTGAGTTATATTTCCTGGGTCACCATGAGGGCAATCCTTTCCTTCGTTTCATTGTATTTTACCGCTTCTGAACTACTATAGACGAACGACAAAATCAGTTAATCTTAACAGCACAAATTAAATTAAAGTTCAGAGCAGGTATCAGTATCGTGAGTGATATTGTGTGGCATCAAAACGGATCGTTTCCCAGAATATAATGAGCCACGTGTTTGCAATTCTCCGGACAAAAACATAATAGCAAAATTTATCAAATGCTGGGTGATAACGTTGCGGATACGCCTCACCACAGACTCGTGACATTGAGGAGTAGCAGGAGCAGCGGCAGCAGAAGCAGCGGCAGCAGTAGCTACTAGGCAAGACGTCTCGCTGCAACGGAAGTTCCCGCTCCAGCATTTGGCTGAACTCAACGGGCTGGCCTGCACTCAGCGTGAACGACGCGCACTCTGCGGTTTTCGCAATATGGAAAAAAGGAAGCAGAAGCGTTTTCGAAGTTCCAGCCAAACGATTCACATCCGTGAAGATAGCCGAGCTCGAGGATCTTTTGTGAAAGTACGTAGGAGAATATTTCGAATTAAGGCCTGAAGATAGGATAATAGACTCATCACGATCTTTACAATCAGACTTCGTAAAAGTATTGTGAGGGGAAACATGTACATTTTTTTGTAACTTCATAAGGGGCAAAGTTATTTTTGCACGAGTGTTTTGATGGTCCTACGGTCGAGCTGGTTTTGTTAGCAGGTCTCGGACGAGTCTTACCATGGAAGAAATAACCGCTGCGGGTGTGATCACGCAGAGGAGGCGAGACTGACCGCAACACGCTGTTAGTAACCTTGTTTTCGCAACTCGAGTGTCTGCTGCAAAACGAAGCAGTTTGTGAAGGTAGACCAGGAGAAAAACAGGTAGTGCGAGGACTGGAAGTCGATGACAAAAATGCAACTGAAATAGGGGAAGACAGCTTTGTGGTCAGCACTCCTTGAGAAGGGGTAGTGGGGGAACATTTTGGCGTTTCAATTAAAGGCGGAATTTTCAATTTTAGTCTTAATTTTACCTTGCTCATCTTTGAAATACGCATTTCTTTAACAGTTTCGAGTTGTTGAGTAAAATATTGGGAGATAGAAGTGGGCCCTGATGTACGGATGGTGCTATCTTCTACGGCTGGAGCAGGCGTGATTTTGTCGGCCTCTGACGAAAGCGCCTTGCGTGTAGAAATTCCTAACCCCTCTGAGTGATTAATTATTATGGAAGGTTTTTCACATCGTCGAACGATTTGAAGCCCGTTTACATTTTCATTTTTCCGAAGCCTTTTACTCGCACAAAATTGTTCATTCCTGGCAGAAATCACTCGAGTCCCATTAGCTCGGACAGGTGTTTGGGTTGTCCCGTCTTTCCACTTTGACTCATTCTGGTAGAGTTTCCGGTCAAATTTTACGTCATTCGGAGAAAACCTTTGATACTTATTCTCGAACTTTTCTTGAGAGGGTCCAATGGATGCACCTTGCTCAGCCCACGCTAGAGCATGCGCAGCAACGGCGACGGCTCTCTGCAGCCGCGCAGCTGCGAGAGGAGCGGACCGCGACCACGCAGCGCTGCCCGTCGGGACCGGACACAAGGGCTCCAGGGTCGGCAGAACATCCCAACGCTGGGGTTCTTCGTACGTTTCTGCGATTACAGACAAAGTCGGACGAAATAATTCAGTCGGACGGCAGTGTCGTCCACCTCCCATGTCCAATGAATTTATGGGCGCCGTTCAGTAAAAATATTTTCTGTTAGATGTGCGCCTCAGCAGAATAAAATGAATCTTAAAACTCGAACAACACTAAAGCACAACACTTACACGTAAGACCAAGCCCATGCACGAAGACAATTTCGTTGCAACACTTAAACCAATTCACGAATTATTTCAATAGTGGAGAATACGTTCAGCGAATTAACTTTCAATTTCATTAAAAGCTAAAACTTGAGCGGGCAGTAGGGTAAGCGACCGGGACGCGGCAGCATACTTGTGCCCAGGAGAGAGCGGGAGCAACACTAATGCACTCGTGCGGGCAGTGCGACAATCAACACACCCACGCCGGCCGCGCACACGCAAGCTCGTCTCAGCGAAGCACAATGTACCATCATCCATTATTGAATTCAGGATTTTTTGCCTTATCACAAAAGCTTACTTATTCACACCAGACGGTTGAATATCAAGCTCCTAAAAAACATGCTTTTCAACTACGCTTAAATTCGGAAAGATGAGCAACTAAATGTTCTCTGACTGCAGAAAGGTAGTGACGCCTCTGACCCTTCGGCTGCAGCATCACTCCGACTTGAAACAGGTCAAGGAAAACTGCCCTCATGCAGCGCAAGACCGAGTGCAGCACAGGTATAAAGCAAGCGAATGATTACACGAACCCATGTTGGCCATCGTCTGTCTCAACATCGTTGTACATAATCTCTACAAATACGACGATAACTAAGCTAACCATCATGATCAAATGAGACAGAAGAGGACTCTCTAATTGGCTCAAAAACGACCGTTGACATTCTGGGGCCTGCACCTGCATCAAATCCCAGCATTCAACGACTCCAAAACGAAGAACTCCGCTCACAGAAAATGCCATGTCGACGCCAAGAGAAATTTCATCTGTAATAATCTTATGTTGATTCTTTTTCTTGGAAATCATACAAGATGTCATTAATAACCCATTCGATAAAAATCAATGTTTCTGCTGAGAATTAGACATCAAAGTATTACCATTAAACGACGTTGCTTGTTCGGGAGGCTCGATTACAACTAGTGATGCAAAAAAAACGGTTTTATTTGATGGCAGTTTTTTTTTGCAAAAAAAAACATGTTTTTTATGTGTTTTTTTTTCGTTTTTTTTGCACACACTCAAATTTTGTTAGGTATTTGTCTGTTTTTTTTTTTTGGTCGTTTAAAATATATTAATATCAATGTTTTAAGTCATGATTTTTTGTAATAAAAACATTAAAAGGAAAACATACAGTAAAAGTGGTGGCAGATAAGCCACAATTACCTAGAGGAATCTAAGAGGAACAGCCAGAGCCACAGCTTATATTGGAGTCAAAATTCAGAGCTTACAATCTTTACTATGTCTGATTTTATTTTTATGTGACCAAAATATTCAGACATAGTAGTGATAATAAGCTCTGAATTTTGACTCCATCAATATAAGTTCTGTGGCTCCTGCTGTTCCTCCTCTTAGACTCCTCTTGGTAATTGTGGATTATCTGCCACCACTTTTACTGTAGGGTTTCCTTTTAATGTTTTATTACAAAAAATCATGACTAAAGAACATGGATATTAATAAAAAAAACCATGCTGTTTTTTTTAATACGTTTTTTGCTTAAAAATCATGACTAAAAAACGGGATATTTTTTATTTTGTGACCAAAAAACCATGCTGTTTTATTTTACATGTTTTTTTACCAAAAATCATGATATTTAAAAATCAAACATCATATTTTTAAAAATCATGTTTTAAAAAAAATCATGTGTAAAAAAACATGGATATTAATATATTTTATGTGACCATAAAACCATGCTTTTTTAAAAAAAGTTTTTAACAAAAAAATCATGACTAATAAATATGAATATTAATATATCTTATATGACCAAAAAAAAAAAACCATACTGTTTTTTCACAAAAAATCATGACTAAAAAACAATGTATTTTATGTGACCTAAAAAACACATGCAGTTTTTCTTAAAACATGTTTATTTTAAAAACATGTTTTTTTCACAGAAAATGGTGACTTGAAAAACCTGGATATTAATATATTTTATGTAACCAAAAAAACATGCTGCTTTTTTCACATTTTTTGGTCAATATGCAGTTTAATGCCCCCACAGAAATTAAACATTCCATTCCAAAAAATCGCTAAAGGAACACATTTAAAAATGTTTTACACAAATGACATTCTGCTCGCTGATGCGTTTTTTTTTAGTCATTTAACTTTGAAATTTTCGTGTCCCAAACAAGTTCCAGTCAGCTGCGCGCTTGAGCTGGAGCTGTTAGAATACGTTTGGGGACTTGTAATTTATTATTAGCCGACCTCGCGGATCCTGAACCCACTTCTAGGATGTTTTAGTTAACAATACAATAAATGTTATCACCCAAAAATTTTAGCGGGGCTGGGGAAGATAATACTTGAATCTACGGTATTCACTCCTACGCTTTTGCTAATGTTCTACCATATTGAAACTGATGTCAACTGCATATTGATTTCAGTATTCACTACCCCAGTCCCGCTGATATTTTTGAGTGATAACCATTATTGTGTTATTAACTAAAACATCCTAGAAGTGGGTTCAGGCTCCGCGGGGTTGGCTAATAATAAAGTACAAAGTACCCAAGTGTACTCTAGCAGCTCAAGCACGCAACGCAACTACTATGGAAGACTAAAATTCCAAACTTGAATAACTCAAAAATAACGCATCAGCGAGCAGAATGTCATTCTTCTAAAACTCCTTCAAATGTGTACCTAGTGATTCTTTGGAATGGAATTTTTAATTCCCGTGAATGCATTAAACTGCATATTGACCATTTTTTATAAGAAATCATATTTAAAAAACATGGATACTAATATATTGAATATGACCACAAAATCCATGTTTTTTAACATGTATTTTTTACAAAAAAACCAGATATCCATTTTTTGGTCACGACTTCTTTGTAAAAAAAACATGGATATATTATACATTTCGTGTGATCAAAAAACCATGCATTTTAATAATTTTTTTACAATAAATCATGATTAAAAAACATGGGTATCAAGATACTTTATCTGACCAAAAAAAACCATGCTATTTTTAAAAAAACCTGTTTTTTTTAAGAAAAAGTCATTAATATCCATTTTATGTAAAAAAAAACCTTTTTCTAAAAAAGCAACGATTTTGGTCACATAAAATATATTAATATCCACATCTTCTTAGTCATGATTTTCCTGTAGAAAAAAGATGTTTTAAAAAAACCAGCATAGTTGTGTTGGTCAAATAAAATACAGGGTGGACCAAATGAAGTCATTCGATGTTGTTTGGCTCAAATTTTATTTAGAAATAAAAAATCTCAATTCTGTTTTTTAAGTATGTTTATTTAAACCTTTACAATTATACTGTTCAAGGCAAGAAGATGAAATCGGCCAAATGGGCTCCGCCACAATTGATTGCTATACGGGCTCGTTTTCTGACACTTTTCATCACTTAGGCGAGAACTTCGGGCGACAGATTCTCGCACTCGTGTCGAATGTTGTCCTTAAGTGCTTCCAGAGTCTCGGGCTTGTTCACATACACACGGGACTTCAAAAAAACCCACAGAAAAAAGTCTGGAACGGTCAAATCGGGCGATCTTGAGGGTCAGTCCAAATCGCCAAAACGAGAAATCAGGCGACCCAGATATCATCTTCTCAGATGATATCTGGATATAAAATCAGATATCGTCTTCTCGCCTCAAACAATATAATTGTAAAGGTTCAAATAAACATACCAAAAAACAGAATTGAGATTTTTTATTTCTAAATAAAATTGGAGCCAAACAACATCGGATGACTTCATTTGCCCCCCCCTGTAAATCAATATCCGTGTTTTTTGGTCATAATTTTTTGTAACAAAAACATATTTAAAAAAAATGTGTTTTTTTTTGGTCACATAAAATATATTAATATCCATGTTTTTGAGTCATGATTTTTCTGTAAAAAAACAATGTTTTTTCAAAAAAGCAGCATTGGGTTGTTTTGGTCACATAAAATATATTTATATCCATGTTTTTTTGGTCATGATTTTTTGTAAAAATAACATTTAAAAAAACAGCATGGTTTTTTTGTCACATCTCTATAAATGACCATAAGTAAAGGTGTATTATTACAACACACTATTTGGGGAGTTGAAGGTGATTCACGTGCATTGTAAAATAAATGAAATATCAAAACATGAAACCACAGAAAATGAAAAATTTCATACAACCATAGAAAACCATGAATAAAGAAGTATGCTGTTTTATTTTATAATCTGACATGAAAACAAATAATGTAATGTGGATCTTTTTCTTGCTGAGTTATTTTCAAACAAAATGCTTAAAAAAAACAAAATATCCACGTTTTTTTTGGCCTTGTTTTTTTTTATAAAAAAAAACATGTTTTTTTAAAAAAAACAGCACGGTTTTTTTTTTGAGTCACATCTCTAATTACAACAGTCACAAAACGGCTCCTTTGGCACCACTGTTGTGTACGGGCTTCCCTCGGTAGAGTAAACGGCATTCCTCCAACGATAGCGATTGGCGAAAATTAAGCTACTGCTACTTCTCCTTCGGACAAGGCGAGAAACTTTCTCAGCAAAATCCCTGTTATCAAATAACTAAATCTGGATGCCGTGAAACGAATTCAAAGTTAACCATTCCAACCGCCAACCAGGAACCCACGAGCTAAACTACGTAAGTGTCATTATTTCCCAGTGTTCACAGGAACCCTATTCATTCCACCAATTCACGCGTAGGATTATCTTATTATTTTGATGCGTATGATCATACTGGATGTATTAAGTTCACTTTGATGTGGTAGGCATATCCTTGACGCGCTAGGCAATACTGGAATTCCTCATTTTTAGTGAGTCAATCATCAATGTGGTTCAGGTCATCTTACTTCCCTGTCGAGATTGGAGTTGCAAGTTGTCGTTTACGTTTTTGAAATTGATAATTATACTCATGATACCTAATACCATGAAACCTTGATGCCATAAACGTATGATAAATCATACCATAGAAGAATTTGAACTAAACTACGGATGACTTATCTACCTCGTGAAAGTATCATGAAATACTGTTGTGACGAAAAAAGCCACGATAACGAAGATAATAATGTGAGAATACGAACAGAGTGTACCGCGTTGCACACATTCTTGATCGAATATCACGAGAAAATCTCATGTTAACCCCGCATTTTTGGAAAAAACATTACACTTAAAGATGACGCTACAGCAGAATCAAGAAACATCAATCAAGATAACTACATCATATAACATAAAATGGATACGTAACAATTGTCGCAACAGTAGGATAGAAATTCAGATTAGATTATAGGTTAGTCTAAGCCCCCCCCCCTAACCGCTACAAAAAAGAGCGTATTGAAGAGAGGAAGGAGGAAGGCACCATTTAGTATGGAGATGAGAGAATGAGGAATCTAGACAGAAGGGGCATAAAAACAGTAAATTGAGAAATAAGTTCATGAAATAAGATAAAAGTTGAAGAAGAAACTCAGAGGTGCTGATAAACATGACAGCAGTGAACCGAAAAAGGTGGTCCCTCACATTAAAAAAACGCTCCATTTCAACAAGAAGAAGGCCTACGTAACTGTCAGCTCGGCCCCTCACATTTGCCCCCTGGGAGCGCTAATTCCCACAGATACAATGGTTGTATCCCCCTGAAGGAGGATAGAAATTCAACGTGAGCGATTAAATTAGATTATAGTTTAAGCCTCCCTAACTGCAACAACGGCGTTCCAAAGAGGGAAAGAAGGAGAAAACCATTTAGTATGGAGTTGAGGGAATGGGAAATCTATGCACAAGGTGAATAGAAACAGCAAATTAAGAAAGGAGTTTATGAAACGAAATAAAAGTCGAAGACGAAAGTAGCAGGCGCTGATGAACAGGAAAGCAGTGAACCGAAAAACGATGGTCCGTTAACAAAACTAAAACCGTTTTTTTTTTCAATAAAAGAAAGACCAACCTAAATTTTAGCTCAGGATCTCCCATATTCCCTCTGAGAGCGTAATTTCCCATAGATACCATAGTTGTATTCCCCTGAGAGATAAACGTGAAAGAATCACAATTGGCAGCAATGCTCATGGAACATCGGAACATCCAATTCAATAGGAATCATAACATCAAATGATCACCTGACAGATAAGTTAGATGAAGCCTCCCTAAGCGCAACAAAAGTGTCTCAAAGAAGAAAAGAGGAGAGCACCAGTTAGTCTAGACTTTAGGGAACACGGAATCTAAGCATAAAGGTGTGCTCTCCTATAAAAGCCCCTGCACTTGGAAACAGTGAGCTGAGAAAGAAATTTATGGAGGAAGATTAAAATTGAAAAAACAGATGCTGAAACGAAGGACAGCAGTGATCCGAAAAAAAGATTGTCCGTAACAAAACAAAAAAAACTGTTCTATTTCAACCACAAAAAAAAAAAAGCCTACACGATCTTAAGCTCAATACCTCGTATATTGCCCCAGGGAGTGTTAATTCCCGTAGAAACAGCCGCTGATTACTCTGGCATAAAATTTATTCAAGTATAAACGAAAAGCTAATCATACAAGTTAATTTTGGCCTACCTAGCCACATCAAAGATGTTCCCATAAGAAGAAAGAAGAAAGCATCATTTGATATGGAATTAAGAACGATGAATCTATGCGCTGTCTTCCCCATACCCTACACATAGAAACAGCGAAATTGATAAAAGTTCATGAAACAAGATGAAAATTGAAGAAAAAATGACGTTTTGAAAAACAGATAGCCCTCCAAAAACATTCTATTAACAAAACATTCTATTGCAATGAAAGGCCTACCTAGCCTCCAGCTCGGAAATTGACATCACTTTAAAAGCGCCGATTCCCATAGCTACAATAGTTGTACTCTCTTGAGAGGATCCGGAAAGCGGAATCCTAAAATTAAAATTTAGGATGGTTTGTTTAATTCGGTGTTTACTCAGTCTTATTATAAAATTAGGTAAATTTTTCGGTGGTTAACTTATGACGCTAGGTTGAGATGATGTTTTTCATTGTGTGGGTGGGTTAGATCCGTCGGCCAGATATATCCATGAGTCCAACGGAGAATCTATTACCAACCCAGGGTCACTAAGCTAATGGCAGAGGCAGCAGAACGGTACCTCAGGCTGGGCTCCCTTCCTCGAGGGCAGGTGCGGCTCCAGCCACACCCACTAGCTCTGACTAGGAGCGCGCCAGATCATTTCCCGTCAGCAGCGCACGCTTTATATCTAACACGCTATACCACAACATATCATTAGTGCACGGTGACTTCAAACAGTCACAGGATAAGTAAAGTGAACACATTCAGAAGCCTGCGGCGCAAACCAGAGCCAAACCTCACCGAACTCATCGCTTCATCAGAGTAATATAAGTAGTTGCGTGACACAAACTGGGTAACAACAATTCGAAAGAGCTCCTGGAACATACACAAACGCTAGCGCAATGATGTTGCTTTTATCTACATTTTTGCCAACTTTGCATTCCTATGCGTAAGGGACTTAGTCTGTAACTCGGATGAATCACAACGATTGGCAACATTGGAGAGGGAAACGAAGAGGATTTTTTTGTTTTTGCCGGAATGGAACTTCTCTGCCTGGCATTCACAAGAGATATAAATTGACCTTGAATCATATAAGCCACTCTAATGGTTCTCTGGAGGAAAACGCAAGATATTTTCGAAGTTGTGTATGGATCATATAAATAGCGTATTTCATAGCAGGAAAAATTCAAACTTCAAAAATGAAGTCACTAATTAGCGAAATACATAATTCAACAACATTATTCACAATATTTACTATGAGATTCAGTGTACGAGAAAGCAATAAAATCGGCCAAATAACAAAGGCAAAGATGAAGATAGCTTTATGCATGTACATATCGTAATTCATTTCACTACACTGTTCCCTAATTTACCGAATTTTTCCTATTTCACTGTTCACGTTTCTATTGCATCTAGAGGAACGAAAATGCATACAGATATGTAAAATTGAATTCTGAACATATTTTCTGAAATAAAAATTTTTGATCTTCGCAATAGAAAATTGCAATTGTTGGACACGTATAACAATAACTTTTTTTCTAGTTCGAAGTTCAAAAAAATCCTTCGTTACGAGGTTCCTAAGATCCTTCAGCGTCGAATGAGACCACAATCGCGCTTCTACGTAAAGAATTGTAGAGTGGGAAAAATTTTGCGCTAGTATGTATATTTTTTCTCATGTTCGCACAATAACTTTTTTCTATTGTAGAAAACAAAAATTTTTATATAAGAAAATGTGTTAATTCAATTTTACAATCTGTATTCATTTTCGTTCCTCTAGATGCCGTAGAAACGTGAACAGTTAAATTTGAAAAATTCGGTAAATTAGGCAAAGTACAGGGTAGTAGCTCCCCTTAAACTTTAATTTTTGTACAATCAAGAGCGCGAAGAAAAGCTAGCATCACGTGTCGTTAGTCATAGGAGATCAATGGCTCTTTCGCATATCAACCGAACTGCTGAACTGATAAATATGCTACGCGTGAAAAATTTTTCCTTAACCACACTTATCAGAAAAGATGTTGCTACTTAATTGCACAGGAAACTGGATTGCACAGGAAAAAAACAAGGCCTCTTCACACCCAGATGTTCAGAGGTACATTTGTGTACATCGTCAAGTGCTTTTAACGAAAACTTTTCCTAGATATAAATTGAACGTTCAGTACAAGCAACGCCACGCTCTATGGAAAGTTGATGTTTGTTTTAAGATGATGGACATTTCTCAGTCACTCATAACTCTCATCACGAATCAAACATGCGAGAAAAAGCCACCTAATTGCAACTTTCACATGGAAGTCAGGTCTATTTTTCACAACAGTAAACTGTAAAACCAATACAGTAAACTACAAAACCCATAAAATACCATGACAAAAAAGTCAAAAACATTGGTCCTTTTAAATGAAAGCAAAGCTAAGAATTCTTGTGTGCGGATAGCTAGATTAATTAAAAGAACCAGTCATTCTACCTTCACACGGGTTGGGAGATTCTTGAGCGAAGACAGCCTTCTCGCTTGTGTTTTTTCCGAGTGTTGGTTCTGGTTCCACTCGCACTTAGCCGAGTTGCGTCAATATCGTGTCAAGACTGAAACAGCGTGCGAGTGTTTGAGTGCTGCCACACATTTTTCACAACAGCACCAGAATACGAAAAGCACTTGCCAGCAAAACAGCGGTAGCGAAACAGCCGAGTACGCTTGGAGGTCTCATACGAAATGAAAACGTACTCTCAATCGACAGCATATTCGTACGACACACACTTTTAGTTCAATATGAAACGGTGGAAAACAATATATAAATGAGAATACACTCGACGAAAAATTGTCCTAATACTTAAGAAGGTTGTTCACGAAATACTCGTAACACGTTAACCGCGATGTATACTGAAGTTCAATATTAGACTCAAATTAAATCAACTGTAGTAAGCAATTTCGAAAATAGAAAACATTACCTGGATCATGGCTTCATTTAGTTTCTATTGAGTATTCATGAAAATTGCGTGTGTGACTGTTGGTCTATCGGCAGCGTTATGAAAATCCTTTCTCTAAACACCGGCGGCTCAAGTCGTAGTAAAAGCGTTAATTGAACTAGGATGCAGATATTCTTGCTCCTGGGTTAAGCCGACTTTAAATTGGTGAATTTTATCTGCAATACGAGTACGTATATCTACAGTCCAAGGCCTTTCACATGAATCCGCTCAAATTTAAAAACGTTGGTAATTCTGATATAAAGCTGGCAACGCTGAAGACCGTCAGTTACGCCTAGTTATTTATGAAGCCGTCAATTAACAGGTCGAGTTCGTTGCATAAACATTACTCAATGGGGTAATTAACTTTTTAAACTATCTGTGAACTTCGTCGCGTGGGCCGAAGTCCAGCCTTCTTTGTAAAACCCCTCCAGTATCCTAGGCAGACAGTTCCCGATGTTTGTAAGCATTTTGATGAAGCTGGTCAAGATTTCAAAGCCCCAAAAATTCGAAAACCTCTCTAACTAACCGGTCTCAAAAAAAAAAATGTCATGGCCAATCCAAGCGTGTCATTGACGATTTTGAATAATAACAGGCTCGCAGCATCACGGCAATTCACAGAGCGATAAAAGACCTTGGCCATACTTTATATGCACAAGATAGGACGAATCTCCTACCTAACAAGATGAAAGAAGTTAGTTTCGAGAAGCTCAAGAAAGTTTCAAACTGGTTGAAGACCAACCTATTGATCATCAAACTCTTTTCTGAGAATGTTTTTTTACAGTTGATATGGCTTTGTACAAACGTAACGACCGCTGGATTGTCTTCTTTGAGCCTTGACGTTCACCCAACGATGACCACGAAAAACTAGTCAGCATCATGGTCCTTGACGTAGATCCCGATGAGGGAGACAACTTTACCCACTTATTCGCCGACAACGACAAAATTATGTCACTTTCTACTGTAACTTATTCCAAACATAAAGCATTCCATGGATGGATGTCAAAGCTTCAAATAAGAAGTTTATGTCCCAACAGGACTCGGCTACCGCCCAGACGAGTATACTGTTGACTTGCGCAAAAGTTTGGAGTGAAATTCAGGGGGGAAAGGCTTTTGGCTTTTTAACTGGGCTGACCTGAACCCTTTCGATTACTATTTTTGGTCTCAAATTGATACCAAAGTTTGTGCAAATCCGTGCAACAGCGTAACAGCACTTAGGAAGGACATCGAAAAGGCAGTGGAGTCGTTGGAAGTTACAGAAGTTATCCACACCGTGTACAGCTTTCGAAAGCGCGAATAAGCCGTCATCTCATCAAGGCTGAAAGAGGTCATATCGAATAAAACTTTTGTACTCTTGTTTGGCTAAATAAACTTTCGAAATTACAAAGTATTTTTTACTTTTTCTTTGAATTATCAGGATTCAAGAATAAAAAAGGAAATTGTACGAAGTTATTTGAAAGACCTTGTCTAGTTAACCCTGTAACGACCACCGTCCTTGCTGAAGAACATCTGAAATCACTCACATTGTTCTTAATTATAAATGCTTCGATGAAAAGTTATGACCTTACTGGATTTCATGAATGATAGATAATTCAAGGGAAGTTACAGTAATATTTAGTTTACGAGCAAAACAATTTAGTCGTTATATGCTTTATGCTGACGGGCCAGAGCTTCCACATCAAATTCTAAAGTTATACAATTTTAAGGAGATACGATTTTTCAGCTCGTAGAAGCACATCCGAGATGCCCATACTTACCCTGGTCAATTTATTCTCGTTCAGATTCGCCCATCAACGCCCACGACTCACCTGAAAAGAAAAATTTTCAAAAATTACGAAAAGAGACAGCACTAAAATCACTTTATCCTCGAAACATATGATTGCCTATAAAAAGGAACAAAATCTCTCTTGAAACACAAACCCGGAAAACACAAAAATAGATCAGCTCAAAATTTACTCACAGTGAAAACTTCTTACGTTTTATGTTTTAAATACCTGGCAGCATGTCGACTAGCGAACACAAAGCTGTACACATCAAGAATTCCTAAAAAAATTAGCACATACAATCGCAAGCATATACCTAGAATGTACAAGCACATTCTCATCGAAGATCAACTAATGAAGGTAACATTGAGTTCACATTAATTATTATGTGAACTGACACCTATCTAATTACCAAAAGCCAGAAAATTTAGTGATGTACCGATACCATTTTTTTGGCCGATACCGATACCCATTTTTTGGCCGATACCGATACTCCGATACTTGGAAATACCGATACTTTGACCGATACTACTACCGATACCGATACTTTTACAAATAAATTAATATTAAGCCATTATAAGCCCTACATGGGTGTTATAATAAAATTATTTACTAATATAGCAAATAATATAACAATATTGACAATAAAGTTTTCGATTAGGAATGATAAAACTGCTCTTGCTATGTTAACTTTATCGTTTGATTCGTTTCCCGCCCAAAGTTTTTCGATTGCGTCATCTTTCCGCTTTATTTCGTTAGATCCCTATTTCAGCATGTATGAACAAACAAGTATTCACTGATTAGCAATCTTTATTTACCAACTGAGGTTATTATCCCACTAAATTAATTAGAAATGTTTTTCTCCATTTACAGGCGTAAACTAGTAATATAATGTAGCATTTAGTCCCAGAAATAGCAGCGTGAACGCAAGTAGTATGCGTACTCGTATGTACGCCTTCTGTACACACAGTGTACAGAAGCACACACGGCTCTTTTCGGTTTGGGGGCCTATCGAATTTTAATACTTTTTTCGCCAAACTATGTATTTTGGTATAAAAAACACAAAAATGATAACCATTTTGTGGAGAAACTATTTATTAAGCCTCAAATTTGCTTATATCCATTAAAATTTTGTGAAAATACTGCGGTTTCTAGGTACGTTTTCGCCACGCAAATTCACACAGATACGAGTCCATCATTTGTCGGTGAGTGCCTCCATAACTTTTTTTTTCATTTTTAGACTATGCTATGCACTCTCAATCATTTGAGTGTGTGCACCTGTTGCAGGGTCCACCAAGTTTTCACCATGATTAACAGGGAGGTGTTTTAGAAATTATATCCTTGGTTAGGTTAGTAACACTTCATGAATAATTTCTCAACAAAATGGTCATCATTTTCGTGTTTTTCACCCCAAAATACATAATTTGGCGAAAAGAAAACATTAAAATTCGATAAGCCCCAAAACCGAAAAGATCTGCAAATACGCAACCAACTATAAGATCATTCGTGAATTTTTCAAACATCTTAAAATAGAAGAAAAATGCAAGATTCGTAATGTACGGCGATTTACATGCTGAATTAAAATAAAATTTCTCAGCTACTTCTATGGTAAATTTACAAAAACTTTAAAATGCGCCTTCAACTTTATTTATTTGGTTTGATTTTTTTTATCCTGTCACATACGTTAAGAAATGAAAATTAGGTCAAACTATATAAATTTTAGTTGTAAAAGTATAATAATTTGATGTCGCTGCAGTGTTTTTACTGTGTTCCACTATTCATGCTACATAGCTTTCACTCACTGACCGTAGGTGACTCATCGGGAGTTAAAAGTAGTAAATTCAGTTAGCGGGCCTGATTAAACACTATAATTCAACAGTTAGCTAACTAATTTACTAGGCATGAATAGGCTCTTTAGTTGATTGCTAGTGTGCACGGCCCGCAAAAAATGACGGGATTCAATACCTTTCTTGAACAAATTTTCCAGACGTGGATGACTAACAAATATATTTATCGTAACAGTACCCGTGATAAAAATTTTTATTGTACTTGCGCACTGGTGAAACTCGTATCACAGATACGAGTCATTATGGCTACATTTATGAGCGTGACAGAAAAATGGAAGAAGCGGACTCCAAACAAATAAACCAAGGGTATTTTTAGGGAGTAGCAGGACCCGTGGAAATTCTATGGACAATGTCAT